>WBNH01000028.1:40246-56136 GCA_013401255.1 Urocolius indicus | reverse complement strand
GGGGCGGGGCGGGGCGGGGCGGGGCGGGCTGGCCGGCAGCCATGTTGTGTCGGGCCCGCGCCCCCGTGTGGCGGGGTTGGCGTCGCCCGAAATGGCGCCCCGCGGCTCTGGCGCGGCCCCTGGAGCGCTGCTCTCATGAGCAAACGCACCCACGGGAAGGGTGGGTGCCGACAGGATGGGGCGCGTCTTTCCTCTGACAGGACAAGGGCTAACGGGCACGAGCGGGAACACAGCAGGTGCCGCGTGAACGAGCCCTGGCCCCGGCTGCCCAGGGCGGGTGTGGAGGAGTCTCCTTCTTCGGAGGTCCTGCAGAACCCACCTGGACGCGTTCCTGTGTGACCTGGCTGAGGTGGACCTGCCTCAGCAGGAGGTCGGACTGGATGGTCTGTGGAGGTCCGTTCCAGCCCTGACCGTTCTGTGATCGTGTGTGGTGTCTCCCTCACCCAGCCTTTGCTTGTCGCTGGTGTCAGAGCCGCTGGCCCCGAGACACCAGCCTTCCAGCAGCTGCACAGGGATGGAGGAGAGGCCGGGCTGGCGCGGCGTGGCCGCTGGCCTCAGCCTGCCACGGCCAGCACCTGCCTCCCCCAGTGGCTCGCCTTGGCCCACGTTGGTTTTCACAGCCCTGGCTCTGCTGGCGAGGAGAAATCCCAAGGACTGTGACAGGACAGTTGGCTGCATCAGCCAGGTGAGACACGTTGTGGAGAATACCCATGGAGACTGCTGTGCTGCACAACAGTCTGTGATGACAGAACTACTTAAAAACTAGTATATGCTCATACAGAAATCTGGTGTCTTTATATTGAATTAAATTATTGGGCAATAATGTACTGGGAAAAAGCCTTCAGTGAAGCCAAAAGATCGTGTAATTTGACAATAAAATGTGTGGTTGGATTAGTGCAGTTCACTGACACGTACTCCCATAATGCCTGAGAAGTCTGCTTGTGCAGAAGGAGTTCAAGCGTTTGAAATCAGAAGCCGTTTAATGTGTACTTCCTGTGCTAGTTAAAATAATTCAGTAACTGGATAACACACAGAAATGAAAAGTTGTTACTAAATTGCATCTCAGAGTCGTGAAAAAAACTACCATTTTCTCGTAGTGCTGCTAGGAGCTATTGTGACTTCCTTCTGAATTGCTTCATGAATGGAAACAACTATGAGGAAAAAGGAATTTCTAATCCATTTGGTTTGTCAAAACCTTGACTGTTCCTCTGTGTTAGTGCTGGCAATGACAGACTCATCGGCAGTCTGCACTGCATTCTCTCTTCTACAGTTACAGAGAAGCAGTGGCAGCCTATATTCACACACATCCAGCTATAGTTAAAAAGAAGGCTAAAAGATAATTTTAAACAAGATGTCAAATGAGAAATGAAAGATGCTAAAGCAATGACTTTTGTTGGGGGGGGTGTAAATAAATATATACATACAGGATTTTCTGCCATTTTTCTTGGTGCATGTAGTAGGTGCTTGGGAGGCAGTATATCAAAGCTGCTGCAAAATTAAATGATTGCTTATCCTGATACTTTTGGTGTTTCAATTAAAAATGTTAGAAACTGGTGTTTTGGGATATATTCAGAAAAATGGGTGACTAAATGCACAGTGCTGCAGATGTCATTGGAGAAAAACGATGGCGCTAGAGCCCACAAAAGTCAGAGAGAAGTTCTCCTGGCACGGAGCAACTTCATCTTAAGTCATGGTTCTATTTTTAAAGTTTTTTTGTTGGTTTTTTTTTTGCTTTGCTTCGCTGTTCATTGAACTAAAGGCTCAAAGTGTATCTCCTTGGCCACAGTGAGGACACTAGATGGTGCTGAACACCTCTGGCAAAGCCAGCCTTTGGCAAACCAGGTGAAACCCCAACTCTCACTTCAGAAGTTTTGCACTTGACTGCAGTTGAATGAAGATTTCGTCATCTTTCATGAAGTTTAAGTAAACTGTTAGTGTAGTGCTGATGAATGATGTAGGTATGAATAACTACCTAGGATACGCTCTTAACTAAATGCCATTCCTTCTCTTCTCACAGGTGGTGTGGTCCCAGTTGATCTAGAAATGAACCAAACTCCTGTGTAGCTGAGCAGCCTTCTGCTCCAATATGGCTTTATTGCGTTTTCTTATATTGGGGTAATGATAGGAAATGGAATAGCTACTGCATAGAGCCTGCTTCCTTTCAAATACCAACCTAGGTGTCAAAGGGAAGGGTTTCAGTCAGAATTAATAGGTGGCTGTGTGAATAGATGGCTTGGCAGTGGATACATGCAATAAGTCTAACACCCATAGTTGCGCTTCAGGTTCTGAAGAAAAAGGAGTGAAATGCAGGGCTTATTCCTACTGAACAAATCAGTCCTCTGAAGAGCTGGAAAGGGAGGATGGTTTAGGCTTTAACCTGCTTGGTTTATGGGTATTTTCTTCTGTGTCGACCATAGGCCTGAAATGATGAAGAGAAAGATCTACAAAATCTGTGGAGCTGCTGTAGCAAACACAAGGTGCCTTTGAAAGCCAGGGCCAGCAGAATGTTTTGTAATAACTTTGGACTAGGTCTCAATTTGCATAAATTCATTGTTATGCTTAACCTTTAGCATAGTATAGGAAGGGACACAGCAAACAGCTCAGCTGAGGGTTTGTTTGTGTTTTTTTAGCATCAGCCTTTGAGGGGGAAAACAGTGTGAAAATGAGCCAATAGTGAGGCGGCTGTTCTCAGTTTAGAGGGGCTTCAAGCAAGGTTCCAATGGTCAGGGCTGGTAACAACAGGGGGGACACAACTCATACACTCCACCTGGAAATGGAGACAAACATCTGGTGAGGCTCGAAAGGGTAATATTCAGGTTGAAAAGAGGAGTTAGAAGTCTGATGAATCAAAATGAATTAACATTTAACATTAGAGAGTTAATGATGTGGTTTTGTAGTGTGAATGGAAAAAAGAAAAAACATAGTGTTTCACTTAGGTTTGAAGTGTGATTTACTGTTGGGATTGTAAAACTAAGGATAGAAGTACTGGGTTTATTTTGAAGGTAAACCAGAAAAGTATGAGGAGCACTGAGGGCTGACTGCTCCATTAAGGGGCAGAGTCCTGCGTGATAACACAGCTGACAGGGCAGAGTCTCACTGCCAGAATCCAGTCCCACAGTACTTGAGCAAAGCGAGCAGGGCACGCCAGGTTCAGCCAAGAGTCCGGATCGTCAGACAAGATCATCAGGGCCAAGGTCAAGCTAAGAGGGCAGACCCCAAGTTAGGGTTAGATCAAGTGAGGATAACTAGGGTCAGACATAACCTAGTAATTGCCAGGGAGGTCCATATTGGTAAGAAAAGACTGAAGTAGAGCTAGGAAGTCAGCCTGTAAGTCCAGATGAACGTGGCTAGGTACAGTAATGGCTGAGCTGGAGACCCATACTCCTACAGTGTAGCCCAGGTGTGGACTGAAGGCCCAAGGCTCAGCTTAAACGGGGCTCCTGAGGGAGGGGGTCAGGTGAGGCTGGCTGGGGCTGTTAGTGCACTTGGGGTCCCAAGAAAGTACATAGGCCAAACGAGGACTGACAGAAGGAAGTAGAAGGGTTACCGGTAATCTGTGAGTCAAACAAAGTTTTCACAACTGAGTATTAAATAATTGTCTTCACTAGTATTAGATTTTAGACAACATAGAAAAGCAAAAGGAGAAGAGCTGAAGCAGAATTAGTTTGGCGGGAGCTGAAGGGCAGGATGCACCATGTGCTCGCCGTGCAGTCCTTGAGCGGATAAAGATTCGCCATAGGCGGGGGCAGGTTCTCCTGTGCGAATCTAATGACAGGAACATTTCTTTCAGGAAGACATCCACCTCCTACTTTTTAGGATACTCATTTATGATTCATTAAGAACACAACATTCCTGGATTTTTTTCCTTCTCAGTCCTGTCTCTAAGACAAACTGTTGGTTAGAGATCTGGGATCCCTACAGAGTTGTCTGTACATGTTGGGATTCCAAGGAGAAAATAAAGGAGAACAGGGCATGAGCCCATGTGCTGGTCCTTTGAAGAGCATACCTAACCTTAATCCAGCAGGGTTAGACAAGTCTTAGGGTAGGAATAACCTTCTGAGGAGTGAGGGCTGAAGCACAGAGCTCCTTGAAAATGCTGACTTGTGGAGGAAAAGCACAACTGACAGAAAGGAATACTTTCTTCAGACCCTGACAGGCTCGCATCTCTTCCTTGTACTCGAAAGGCAGGGTACAGAAGAGCCACTGCTTTGAATGGAGAAAGGAAACACATGTGGAAACCCAAGCCTCTGCCTCCAGCTCCAGATTGGCAAACTCCCCTCTGTGCTACAGGAAGAGTTAGTGCCGTGTTTATAAAGAAAGAAAAAGAAGTGTTTCAGTGAATCTGAAGTAACGCACACAAAACCTAAGGAGGCACCCTGGGAAAAGAGAGGGCCTTCACTGTGCTTTTTGTTTCCCCTCAGAACAATATGGGTGTGAAATTTTACCAATGAATGAATGAATGCCCAGTGTTTTTGTAGCTTCTTGTTTATTACATGTAGTTACAATGTATTTCATAGTATCCTGTTGTGATGCAAGAACTTGTTTTGATCAACATCTTATCACTTGCTGTGAGTCAGGAACATTATTTTCCCTCCATTTCAATTTCATATGCTTTATTTCAAGCTTTATGGGTCCTTATTTTGTGTTTTGTAACTTTGGTTTCTTCTGAAATTAAGGCTGCACTCTTCTGACTACCTTTTTCTTGGGTAGTTACTTTGCTTTTATTGTCTTTCTTTTAACTTCTTTGCTGGAAACATCTGTTTTCTTATGGAGGGCAGCACGTTCAGTAGTTTGGGGGCATGTAAAACACTTTACTATATGTTGGCATTTAAAAAATTTGGTTTCTTCTCATTTTGAATGGAAATATGATGTTTGTTTGTTTTGGCTACATTCACCACATGAAGCAGAGGTATTCAGTGAACTTTGTGTAGCCCATGATGATCTTCTACTCCTCTGACTTGCTTCTTACACTTTGTAATGTTGGGACCTTAAATTACCTTGATCTTAATTCTCTGTTCCTGAAATTCTGCTCTAGCCTTTGTTTCTTAGCAGCAGCCCCATCCAAATTAAGCTTCAGGCAGTTGTGCCATCCAGGTGCTCTGAATACCAGCCATAGTTTGATCTTAGCTTTAGAAATATTTACCATCTTTTGAACAAACTTTTTGATACTTACAAATGGAATAGCTATCTCATTCATCATCCAAACATCCACAGTCAGCATCTACCAAAAGTATAATTTGACACCATTACCCTTTGTCAGCATGCCTCTAAAAAACAGTCTGTTATGAGGAAGGGCCTTGGCATTTTAGACTGAGCTTTTAGACTTCATTACGGTGATGCTCCATGTTCATTAGTTCCTGCTGATTGTGAGCTTCATGTCTACATCATCTAGTGTCAAACAATTCTGGCAGGAAAGAGATAAAATCTCTGCTTTTTTACTTTCTTTTTTTAGCCAATTACAAAATGGCTTCAAAGTGGCTTCAATAACTGACAAAACATACTGGAAGAGTACCAGCAGAGAGGGTTGGAGACTGAATATTTTTCTCCATTCAATTTCTTTAAAGAGAGGGCAAACAGAGTTTATGCAGAGGCAGTTGTGGGTATTGATCTCACAGCTCCAGCAGCACGACCCGGCCTTGTACTGATCTAGAAGGAAAGAGAGTTATTCTGCAGAAGTTTGGTCAAATCAGTTTTCAGTTATAAACTGTATTTCAGTAAAAGCATTATTCATTAAAGTTTTTTGTTTTTAACTAAATCTCCACAAATAATATACAACAAAAAAACCACTTACAGAGCTGCCATTAAACTTGTGAAAAATCTGCTTTTCCATTATTTCAACTGAAATCTGCTCATACTGCCAGAAAGGAACAGTTACTGAATTTCCTTGTTGAGTTCACTGTGGCCAATGTGTTTCTTCATGTAAACAAGTTAACTGAAAAGTCACTCATGCTAAAAAGAAAAACAGATTCACACCCAGGGGTGTGCAGGCAGAAAACGCTGCCCTAGAAGAGTTACTGTCAACCATCAGCAGAATGCTTTTGTTTTTAAATCCTCTCTGAAGGTCAGTCATTAGAGATATGCACTGTCCTTCCTTCCCTCCCTATACATATTCCAAGAGAAACATCTGACCACCTGAGGGAGTGACACTTTTTTTTTGTTTGATTTCCACTAATTATCTTTCCTCCTGTGATGCCCCTGTGAAGCAAGTCAGTAACGCCACAGAATGACGATAAAGAGATTTAGTTGTTGTCTCTTCTGAGATTCACAGTTCTCAGGCTGTGCCTATCTTGCTTAGACTGTGAACTGTGTGCAACAGGGAATATCTATATTTAGACTTTCCTGGAGCATAACTTTCTTCTACTAAGCAAACTCTGAAAGAACACTCTTCAGATTAAGCTTATTAAGATGGAATTTGGGGCTAACAGAGAGGATATTGTTTGAGATTTACTGAACCTAAGCTGCCTGGTTTGGGTTTGTTTTGTTTTGTTTTTAGTGTGTGTACCTCTGTGTGTGTCTGTGTCTGCTTTTAGGAACCTGGTCTTTGTGTCCTGTTACAGCTTAGGAATTAGCACTTAGTTACTAACCGTAACTGTTGTTACAGGGTTTAGTGTAAGATAAAAGCTCATTCACTGTAGCTGTGAAGTTTTTAAATGCTCACGTAGTCCTTTACCTGAATTGACTTTTGATGAAGCCCAGGCTAGAGGCCTGTACCAGAAATCAGCACAGAGACCCAGAGTAACTCCGGCAGTTGAATGGAGATGTCAACAGCAGTTGAGGTCACTCTTAAAGGGAGAATTTCACTAATTTATTCATGAATATTTACATTTCATTTAACAGAAGCACATCAAACAGTATTTGCACATCTTTAAACCAAAAGGTATTACTTGTTTGTTCCTCACTGTGCAGTTTGTAAGCTGCTGTTCTTGTCATACCTATATGAAGTAAGATTTCAGGCAGTAATGCCTATATCATGCTCTGTCATGAAGTTTCAGTGAATATTTCAATGTCTCCATCTCAGCACACTTATTACCACATTTGCTGGCATTCTTACAGAGGCAATATTTCACTTTTCCACACAAATATATGTTCTATTTGCCTTTCACCACAGAATGTAAACATAATCGTGACGACATGATGGTACCTGAAAGGTAAAGAAATACACTGGTATGAGATGGTAACAAGTTTAAGTGCATCCAAACCAACATCTTCTCCACATGAAAATAGTATCTACCCTCAGTGTCTGACTCGTGTGTTTCTGCATTGCTTTGTGTAATAGGACTTAGAGCACCACCCTTGCAAAACGATGACTCAACACGGTGCAGAGCTTGTATGCAATGTGTTCATGGTGTTCTGGGGAACTGTCACCAGCTGAAGTGTTTCACCAGCAAATTCAGTCCATTAATGATGTTGTTGCAATGGATTGTGATACAAACTAAAACCTATTGTAATTTGAGTGTGGGACCAGAGGTTTTTAACATTTTTTTCCATCTTTTTTTCATCTTTATTTTTCATCTTCTGTCACCTGCCTCTTTTTCATTAGCCAGACAGTGTAATTCTCAGGTTGTTGCGCATTTTTGGAGTGCTACTGATAAGTGCTCTGGCAAAGCAGCCTTCCAGGCAGGGAAAAATCTTTAGCTTGATAAAGATGTGGAGGATGAAGTGAAATCAGACAGCCTGGTAATTTTCTGGAGTGGCTTTCACATCGTGAAAATGTGCAGAGATGTGGTCAGGTGGGACTGGGCTGGTGGGTAAGAAAAGCCATGCAAACCTGGGAGGATTGGAAAGGACAGCAGAACATAAAGTGTAGATGCCATTTCTCTGGAAATCTGCACAAATGCGACCCACAAAGCACTAATGTTTGCCAGCACTGTGAGCGTTTTGCACTGAAGAAAAGTTTGTTACACCTGGGAAGCTCTCCTTTCCCTTTCTGTGTGGAGAACAGCAGTGTGATGGGTAAACCAGTTCTTTGGAGTTATTGTCATTGATAGCAAGTGGAGATTATTAAGAAAGAAGAATTCAGCTTTGAATTCTCTCAAAAGTGAGTAGGCGAGATCTTTTGACAAGATCACATGCCTATTACATCTCACTGGGAGAGCCACCCCAATCCAGGCCTGATCATCTTCAGAAGAGGTCCTACAAATTGTGGTTAATCCCTCTGGAAGCATCTTGCTTTATTGCAGAGTAGCCAACATTTTACCTGAAACCACTACTAAGTTTGCCCTCAGGACATCTGGGCTAACTCCTACTTCTCAGGCCTATGAAATCAATTTCTCGGAGAACTCTTGGTGGCTGCAAAATAACTCCAGCATATGTGATTGATTGTGAGATTTTTTAAATGGTGGAGGTGTGATACAAAGGATGGAGGTTTCTGAGGATGATTTACTGTGCATTAGAAATGTTGCTGTGCTTTGCACTTTGTATGTAAAAAATAAGGGACAGCATTTTAGTGAAGGCTGGGGAACAGAGACAGGAATGACTTTCAAGTATTTTGACAGACAAGATGCCTGTCTGTACTAAAATTTCCTGTTCATTAGGGATCCAAGGTCGCAGAGGAGGATTGTGGGGCAGGAAACTATGTTAGCCATTAAACAAGGATAATTTAAATAAGCCCCATGACATTAGCCATATGCATTTATAAATTTACATGATTAGTATCATTACGCTATTATTGAGAATTCCAGGAGTGGAGTTTTCAAGCAATACAAACCCATTATTGATCCGACAACGCCAAAAGAAAATACCAAGCAGGCTCTAGCTAGAACATTGAATGTGGACTCAAAGCAGTGGTGTTTTTTGGTGAGCTTGTCTGCCTCTACACCATGTCTGGTACCCTTTGCCTCAAGGCCTTTTCTTTACTTAGTGGTTGAAACACTTTTATGATAACTCCTTGGCATATCCTGGGGCCTCCTCTGTGTAAATGATGGGATGAGTTCTTTCCTCTGTTCTAGCTTGTTTCTCTCCCTCTCTGTTTTCCTCTGTCAAGCCGCCATGTCGAACAAGAATCCCACTTCATGGGCTTGGTGTAAATGGTGCAAGAATAACCACAACACAAAGTGCTGAGGGTTAAAGAAGGACAACAGTCAACTCTAAAGGCTGCTCATGTATGTGAGGTGTAGTGACATCAGGCACAGAAGTGGCCTGTTCAGAGATGCACAGAACTACAAGGAATATTTGCAGTGATCCTGTCTAGGGAAGTGTCCCTTCAGCTGCCAGAAAAATGATTGGGAAGCGCTACCTGTCCAGGCAGCTCCATAATGACACTGTGGCATTGCAACATGTCCCACATTCTGATGTTCTCGTTGCCTAAGTTTTATTTACCAACTGAAAAGCATGGAGTGTGTGATACAGTAAGTATAATAGCTCAGTGATACAACAAACAGATATTTACAGAATTATCATCTATGCAGCTGCAAGTGTCTTAAATGTCTGAGAGTTTGTGATCTTAAATGAGCTACAAACCTCACCTATAGCATCTAGTAAAAGCTCAGAGCTATAACCAAATTGTGGTCTCAGTTGCTTTTTCTAGGATTTTTTTTGGTTGGGTTTTTGTTAGTTTTTCCTTTTTATACTACTATACTTCTGTAACTTGCTTGTCTCATGAATTTCTACAACCTTCCTCTTCCTTCAGGAGGGCTATATGCAGTAAGGAGTAGAAATGGGATGTTACAGGACAGAGAATGTAACACGGAGGAGATGGATGTGCATAGTTTAATCTTTGGATGTGAGATTGGTATTTTAGCAAGAAGGAAAAAAGCCTCTGTTAGTCATTGAGTATTGAGAGTTTTAACATTTTGAAATGCACCCTGAGAGGGAAAAAGCCAAGGGTGGGCCTGACTGGTGGAGCAAGACAGGTAGTATTCCAGCCCCCAATGAAGTAGTAAGTAGCAGTCAAGTCAGTGCACCGCTGATTCCCAAGTATGAAAGGTTTGCAGGCACTAAAGCAACAGCACCTAACTCATAGCACCTAACTCATTTCACATGTCTCAATCTAGATTATCTCTTTGAAACACCTTCAGTTAACTTCAGGAAAGCTGTGGCATGTCCTAAAGAACTCAGGGCAGTCCAGGGGAAGCTAGTTTTGGTTAGGATTGGGATTGTTTGAAAACACATTTCTAAACCTTCTTATGAAGCATGAGTTCACTCTGTGAGCGCATCGCAAGCAAAAATGAGGTCTGTCCTTTTACAACATGCTCATGCTGGAGATACCATCAGGTGGATTGGGTTTGGTTTGTTTTCTTTAATATGCTACAGTTAGTTGGCTTTGAAATACTTTTCTGCATGTATTCTTTTTGTAGTTTTAAGTCTACACATTGTGGTAGATTCTGAGAAGATTAAAATTGCTGCCCTTCCCAGACAGCAAAAAAGCCACTGTCTCCTGATGTGACCACACCGAAAAACAGAAAGCACAATGGTTTTCTGAGACCTATGGCCTGTGAACTTTCAGTGAACTCTAAGGAAGCATTTAAACAAAACAGGAAAAGGGTCCTTAATCTTTGGAGGCATAAGCATGAGAAGAAAGTGCAAGTGATGGTACGGCACTTAGGGCCACGTCAGACTTTTATCTTTCCTGTTTTCTCAGTTTTAGCAGTTTAAAAGGTACAACTGTAGCCACAACCGACCTGTGGAAGGGGAGGACCACTGGAATGAGGATGTATGCTTCAGGTTATCTGGAACAATGTGTTCTTAACACAAGGGGCAAAGAAACATGTAAGCTAGCAAAATATAGGATAATAGTGGTAGGACTCATAAATACCCAAGTTACTTTATACAAAGAGTTATACGTCCATTATTTACTTTCATCATTTAAAAACTAGTTCTATTGCTTTTAAAAACAATAAATTCCAGCAATACAAGATATATATGATTGATTTTTTTGTTGTTGTGGAAAGGTGGCTCATTTTGCTGGAAGCATGCTCCCAGAATCATCATAGGAACTTAAAACTACCTGATTTAAAAAGAAAACCGAACTATAACCTAAGTAATTCTGCTAACATGAAACTAGGTGGAACAAACCTCAGCCCAGCTTAATCGTTATCCGAGTCTCAACACAAACCTAATGCACTATCATGTCACCCACATCCCTCAGAGAACAGTCTTTCAGGGCTTACTTGTAGACAGAGTTTGAATGTTTTTAACTAGGCTGAAAGAGTCAGGTAAGTAAATCTCTCCATATGTCTATAATGGAAGTTTGCATGAGCGTTATTTCCATGTGGCTTATTCCCATAAGAGAAGGCAAGAGAGCTACAGCAATGTATAGCAGCACAGCCTGTATCCATGCTTGGGATTTGACCAACAAGCATAATTCTGTGAAAAAAAATCTGGTCCTACTGGGATAATTATACTGGCACAGGACCTCTCTGTCTTTTGCATCTTGGCTACATGTTTTTTGTGGTTTAAAATTCTTTGTTCACTGATGATATGCTTTCCTTGGCTTATGAGCTCATCCAGAGTCGGCACCCAAAGTGCTACAAGCCAAGCGAGCAAACTTGGCAGCCAGAGCCTTTCTTACTTTCCTGTAGCATGTACCTTCATCAGAGCCAAACTCTTGAGCTGTACATAAAGTAAGACATATACCATCTCATATTGGTGGTTCCTTGCAGTTTCAACCCCCCCTTAATTATCCTGGTTTTATGACTGGAATGTAAGACTTTGCTGTGCTACCAAGTGTAACAACATTCTAAGCAGCCCTCCCCTGGGGTTGGTGAGAGTTAGTTCAGGAATCCCTGCATGGCACTGCATTGGCCCACACAGGTCTGGTCATCTGCCAAGCATCACTGTTACCCTGTTTTGGAAGGTTTTTGACCCCTTCGGGCTGAATTCCTTCTTCTGCTCTCTACAAGATCTCAGAAATACTGATGAGTCACAGCCAGCCCTCACTAATCCTCTTTTTCTTTACAAAAATCAAAATAGTGCAGTATAAGCTGCATAGCTTGTTACGGGAGTATGGAAGTAGACACGTGAGTGAACACCATGCTTTCACCAGCCTCTGCTGCTGCTGTAAAGCAGGCTTGCCACCAAAGGAGGCAGTTCAGTGCTTTTCCTATCTGGCTTCCTCATTCCATCTTCTTCACTGCCTTCTGCCTTGTGCCAGTATAAACAGGTGGGAAGAAGGATAGTGATCCAGATTGGGAAATTGGTTTAGATTAAGACTAAAATATTGTTGTCAAATGTCTGAGTTTGTGTTAGAACTGCTCAGTTCCTAGCTCCCTGATCCTGTCCACACACAGCCACGTGAACACCTGGGCTGTTGTGAAGGAGGGCATGGCAGAAGATGAGAACAAGTGGCAGATTTCGGAGGGATGGCTTCTCTCAACAGCAATGCCTGATTTAGCTGACTGTAAAAGCCAGTTTGATTTCCAGCTGGTGAGGCCAACAGTGTAGCCTCTACAGGCAAAGGGTCATTCTGAGAAATTGGATCAGCCAGTAGAGAGCCTCCCCCAGTGAGCCCCTACAGAAGCCCATCAGCCTCTGGCTGTCCTTTGTCTAGAGTTTAGCCCTTGTGATTTTGAACACAAAAATCAGAAATGAGCTTTCATCCCTGAGTGTTAACTTTCACTGGCTTATAGTGTAAAAGCTGGTGGTCCAGAGTACGTTCGGAAAAAGCTTCCAGACGATAGCTATTATAATGTGTTTTGCCAGAGGTTAGACAAAAAACAACTATCAACTAGAAAAGCTCGGTTTCACTCACACACATCCTCTAGAGAAAAGAAGTCTTATCTGGCCTTTTTATGAATCGTGCGGTAATGAATCATTTATAGATATAGCAGAGACCTGAGGAAATGGCAGCCCACCCTGCTTCCAAGCGTTTCCCTCTAGCTGCCTCACTGGTGATGACTAGTCCCAGATGCTGTGCAGCACCAGGACTCTTCTGCAAGTCTGTCTCTCAAAGCCAAGAAGAAGCTGCAGTGCAGCACAGTGTAGGGTTTTGTTGTGCTCCCTCCGCCTACAGCTTCATTCCAAGTGTTGTGTTAGCACCTGATCTGACTTGGCGGTTTGACTGACTGGAGGAGGAGGAGGAGACCTGTCCTTATAGGGGATGCTCAGCCCTTCTCCTGCCCATCCGCAGCACGTAACATCTGCACTGTAATAATAGAAATCAAATGTGAAAAGCTTAAACTACAGACAGTGAAAACCACCTTATTCTTTCCACTCATTGCAAAAGATCCTGCAATGACTTTTGCCAGGTGCTGAGAAAATTGCTTTTATTCATTCCTTGAGAAAATACACGTTGTTAACTAATGAAGTCAATGGAGATGTCTTATTCTGAAATAAACTTCCATGGAATTTTACTAACGTGCCACATTGCAAGAGTCCAGCCTCCTTGGAGCCCCTATATTTGTTGAAAGGGTTAGAACACAAGGTGTGAAAAGTTCTAGGTAAACAAGGGAAGCCTGCTTTGACCTGTATCTGAAGCTGAGATGAAGAGGCAGATAGTTCTGATTGCCAGAGGGCTCAAGATCTTAATCAACCCTCACCCCTTTAATTAGCATGAAGCAGCGCAAGAGTTGCAGCTTACAGTATTAGGCCACAGAAAGTCCCAGAAATAGTCAACTTGCTCCTGATCAGGAATGGGATAAACATTACCCTGGGGCTTTGTGTGGTCACAGATTTGGCATTGCCTGAACTGGCTCTGATGCATAAACAGAGGATTGTCATTTATTGAGCAACACTGTGCAGCAAAATGCAGTACAGTGGCACACCAGATGAAATACGTTTCCCACATCTGAAATTGTTCAAGAGTTCAGATTTTTTAAAAAGGCTGTTCAAAGTGAAGGAATTTAACAGCTTTCCTCTTCCTAAGACTGAATCTGGTCTCTGATACATGTCAGTCAAGTTTGGCTATATTTAAATTCCTCTTTTGTAGCTCCTGTGCTTCATTTCCATAGGAGCCAAGAATGCTCAACACCTCCCAAAACCTGCTCTCCCGTATCTGGAAAGCAGTTCATAAATCTTTCTGTCGGTAGATTGCATTTTAGATTGGGCTGAAACTGTGACATTTCTTAAAGAAAAAACCACTCAAATCATTTAGGAAGATGGCTTCAATCGTGTCATGTTTCAATCCATTCATATTCTGATACAGATATAAATTTTAAGCTTAATACACCGATGCAAATTTTCATAAAGTCATAAGTGCAGTGAAAATGTAGCTGAAATACAGCACTGCTATTAGCAAAATTAAACACTTGAAAACGGGAAACTAGAATCATTCTGTTTCGGGATCCTTGCTTAATATTGATAACATTAGATAAAATCTTGTATTTGGACCTTATTTGGTTACAGATTTTCCTGATGTTACCATGCTACCCTGAAATGTTTACCAAAGAAATGTTCTGCAGCAGTTCTAATTACATTAATGTATGAACCATGCAAAAATGTATGAATGATTAAAAGTGCTCGGAAAAACAGAGGCTATAACATACCAGTAGCAAATAACTTACGATGAATGAGAAAGAGAAAACACACTTCTCCCCCAAAGGCACCGTGAATGGAGACGGGGCTATTACAGACATTTACAAAAACCATTGGTATGAGCCCTTGGCAGGTGGTTCCACTCCCTTCCTGCCCTCTGATACACTGTTGTTATAGGATGACTTCACTGTTCACGTAACAGGAATGTAAAATACTCTAACTACTCCTTAGGTCAGTGACCCCTTTTGTGTTTCTTAAGGCTTTCCTGGCTTTTCTTCCTTCTTTCCTTTGCAGAGATGCTGCTTCTGCTTTTCTGATACCCTGCTGAAATCATTAAACAGCATTTGTCGTGGCACTGTGAGTCAGCAGAACTCGCTGAGCAATTTCAACTGTACCAGGCTCCAAGCCTGGTTCACAGAAAGCATCATTGTAGGAGCATCATCTGCATCTCAGTTCAGGGCTGCAGGTACTGTCTGTGAAAAACATAATTACCGTAAAAACTATACTTTCCATTCCCAAGGAGACAGAGAAAAATGTTCAGGCTGGGTGATGAAAGAGAGGAACAAAGATGGGAATATTATACTTGTGCTGTGAGATACCACAGAAATTCAGACTGAAACATTCTTCCTCTAAACTGAAGCACAGAACAGCTGCCTCGGTGCTTAGGAATGCACGAGGCTCAGAATGCCAGCTCCTGCTGTCATGGTCTGCCTTCCCTGCCTCACGCACGCAAATAGACCCCCAAAACTTAAATAAGGAGTAGCTGCTACCGAAGCTGCCGTTGAATCCTCAGAGATACTTGCCAAATGCTGGAAGAAGGAAGAGACGTGGTTTTGCCGTGAAAAGCCGTATTTGCCATAACCACTTGTCGGTGGAAGATATACACCTCTCTACTGAATAACCGGGTTTTATTGCGTTTTCAGTAGCTCTAGTAGGAAACAAAAGTAGTTGTATAAGCTGTTCTTGGTTTGGAAACCAAAGCTACGAGGCTGCTGTCGGGCCTCGCTCCCGCAGCGCTCGGTGCGCGTGGCCAGAGCAGCCGGCGGGGCACCGCCGCTCGGGCCCGGGGCCCTTTGGGGAGCGGCTGCCCCAGGGGCACCCGGCCCGCGCCGCTGCCCTCCCGCGCGGCGCCGAGGGAGCAGCCGGGGAGATGCCCCCGTAGTCGCCAGCAACCGTTCCACTATAACACGGGGCACGGCACAGCCGAGCCGAGCCGAGCCGAGCCGAGCCGAGCCGAGCCGAGCCGGCTTTTCGTCCCTTCCCCAAGCAGCCGCTCGCTGGGCGATGCGGCCCGGAGCGCAGGCTCTCCTTCGGGGGCACGGCTCGGCTGGCCGCGGCGGGCAGACCCTCCGCCCGGCAGCGGCGCTGGGAGGTGCCGCAGGCTGCCGCCGCCGTGCCGGCACAGGGCAGCGGCGAGGGCGGCGCCGACGCCAGGCCCAGGCCGAGCGTTGCTCTCAGCGCGGCCACGCGGCCACATCCCG
>WBNH01000028.1:14729-39952 GCA_013401255.1 Urocolius indicus | reverse complement strand
GGCTGCGCCCGGCTCGGTCCAGGGCCGCGGGCGGCGGGTCGCGCCGGCGTCCCCCGCGGGCGATCGACCGATTCTCCTTTCTCTTCTCAGAGCCGCCGCTTCGCGGGAGCCGAGCCGGGCTGCCCCCGCCGTCCCGAGCCGATCGCCGTGCTCGCGGGGCGGCCGCCGCGTCTCCGAGCCGGCACCATGCAGACCTTCCTGAAGGGGAAGCGGGTGGGCTACTGGCTGAGCGAGAAGAAGATCAGGAAGCTGAATTTCCAGGCCTTCGCCGAGCTGTGCCGGTAAGGACGCGGCCCCGGCCTCGCCGCGTAGAGCGCCGGGGCGGCTGCCGAGGCGGCCCCGGGATGGGCACGGGCACGGGCACGGGGCCGGGGCCTGCGGCGCTCCTCGGGCGTTCTGCGCTCCGTGCGAGGTTCCCTCCAGCGGGCCGTGCCCGCCAGCGCTGGGGCAGGCAGGGCCGGTCGGTGCCCTCCGGGCGCCCAGCTCCGCGCCCGCGGGGCCGCGGCTGAAGCGTCGCGCTCACCGGGGCGGCTGCCGCACGCTCCCTGGAAGCTCGGAGTGGGGCGGCGCTCGGCGCCTCTGCTGCAGGGCCCGCCGGGGCAAGGATCTGTCCGCTGCGAACCGACAGCTCTCAGGTACTCTCGGTGAAATAGGCTCATTTTGGATCTCTGCAGACCTTGCTAAGATTTGCAGCCGAAGCCAAGTTATTAGGAGGAGTAAAGTGACAGGGACGAACTTTCCTTCACGTTGTGTGAAAACACTTTGAGTGTAGGAACCCCTGAGTGAGCTTGTATTCACCTGAATATGAATGAGAAATCCAAAGGTGGTGTAACTGCACCTGTTTTCTGAGTCCCAGAGGTAAAGGTTAGTTCGATAAGCTGTAATTAGACTTTATCTCGATGGCTTTGAGGATAATACATGAAGTATATTAGACAATTTTTTAATTGGAAGTGTAAACTCCATACGGGTCCAAGGTCTTGTGACACGTGCATTACAGACACAGATGCTGAATAGCAGCATCTTCTTATTTATTTCAATTCTATTAGTAAGTTTATAACAAGTACGTATTCTAAGTAGTCCGTGTTCTGGTTTCAATGAAGTCTGTTCAGACTTTGCAGAATATCTTTTACGAGACTTCAAATACACTTTATTAAAGCATGTCATGCTAAAAACACCATTCTCTGTGAAATTTCTGTTGGCAGCACTTGCTCCTTTCTGTAAAGATGAAGGAGGCAGAAGAAACAGAAAACTATTTTGAGAAATCGACAGCAGTTTTTACATCCGCTTGTGTTCTTGGCATTCGGCATCCTCCCTGTCAAACTTCAGCAGAACTTACCAGAGTTTTTTGAAGTATAACGTACAGAAAGGCTAATATTAACATGGGTTCTGGTTTAATGTCTTTTTAAATTTCATGTGATTCTCCAAACAAAATACTTCTGGATGAGTAATGCTAAGGTTTGACTGCCTAAGAGATTTTCAGGTTTTGTGGTGCTCAAAAATACACTTTAATAACCGTAACAAAAATGTCCTTTTTAGGGCCTTAGAATAGATTTCGTGTAGACTGGTTTTCATGCCCAGAAACTAAGAGGAATCTCGGAAAATACATAAAAAGCTTTTTGTAGGAATTTGTCTTTCGTTCGTGGTATTTTACCCCTACCATTCTATGATTCTATCATTTTATGCTGTACATTCTTATGTTTAGAAATCTCTAAAACTGCTGTTCTGTCTGACTTCCATGGTCCTTGTTTCCCTTTTTGGCTAAAATCTTTGCTTCATTTTTCCCTACTTCAGAAATTCCTTACACTTGTGTTGCATAACACGGACCTACAATTTCTCTATCTACTGTACAAATTTATTAATAGCGTTAGATCCTCACAGTGCTGTGGAAATTGATCCCCAAGTGTCTCTCTTGCTACACTTTACTAATTTCTTGATGAAAATTAGGCTATCTCATTTAGTACACTCCAAGCTGACTTTGAATAGCGTTTACAGACATTGGATAGATATGTCTGTTCAGTCTTGCTCTGATATTTTTAAAAGCATTTAAAATTAGCCTTTCTGTAGAACTGCAGTGTTTGATTTAAAGACCAGTACAGTCATTGGAGTAAATTGCACTGGCATCTTGGATGCTCTGTTTTTCTTCCTGGTAACTGCCCTTGACACCAGTGGGAAGCTGTATTTATTTAGGCAAAGATTTGAAGTATTTTGTGCGTAATATCGACTTGATTATTTGTATGTTTGTAAGCTTTTGCTGCTGTAGAAGAAGTGGTGCCAAGCTCAACGTACATCTTACCAGAAATATTGTGTATGATTGGAAATAAGGCAAGCACGCTGATTCCTGTACAATGATTCATACGTTAGAGTAGACAGACAGACACATAGTCCACTTTATGTACTTCATGGTGACTGTTACTTGGAATTTATTTGCCTTTTGCCTAGGGATATACTTTCTGGATGACTACAAAGTTCAGTTTTGTTTGGATGGATTTGCAACGAAGCAGTTATGTAATGCAGGAAAGTAAGAGAAAGCCTTCCAATGAACTCGTGAAGCATGTTGTATTAAAATCAAGAGGATTGTTAGATTGAGAAAAATCTTCGTTTCTTTGCATTCTGGCAGAGCAGCCATTTCTAGTGCAAAGCACTGGTGTCCTGAAGGGATCTTGGACTGACTTTTCAAAATTTATTTGAACTATCCTCAGAGAGACCAAGTGCTAAACCAGTTTGTTAAGAGAGTAGTTCCAGATCTTATGTCCAATAGCACTTCTAAGCTGAAATGTTGTTGTGTTGTCCTAGCTGAAATGAGACATGAGCCAGTGTGAGTGGACTAGCAGTTAAGGTGCTGCTTTGGGGCATAGGCAGACCTGCCTTTGGGTTTCTCCAGACCTGCCTTTGTGGTCCGTAAAGACTAGGCAGGAACCTTAAATGGAATTTAGGCCGCTGGGTTTCAATAGGTTCTCCTGTTAAATTTTGACATCTGAATTCTTTCAGTTGTGCTACTGAAGAACTTACAGATATCTGCTGCCTCTTCTTAAAATTTTCACTTGGTTATGTAAGGTTCTGGTGGCTGATGTGATTGTCCTTCCTGAACACAGTGTCTTTGGGCTTTTGCCTAAGCTTTATATCCACAAGATCATTTTCTTCGCATCAAAGACCTTTGAGCTCACCTGCACGTTTCATCCTCATTGTGGCACACACTGTGTTCTGTCCGGGCTGTACTCTTCGTAGAGCTCAACAGCCTTGACTGTACCTTCCAGATGTAGCCCAAGAAGATGAAAGCAGTGTCTGTGGTGATACCTACTCCACATTTATAGCCCAGACCAGTGGTTCCTGAATTGCTTGCTTACAGACCACTGCTGCCCTTAATACTTCTACATCTCTTTCAGGCTTCTGAGCGATATGGTGAGCAAAAAGGCAGTGTTGTTTCACAGGCCTGTTGCAGAGGATCAGTGGTCCTTGGATAGAATCTTGATAGCTGTTGACCCATAGGATATAGCATTTAGCCTGGCAAGTTGGAAGCTGAGCTTCAAGCCTGCAGCTAGTGTCTCCCAAAGGAGACTGAAGGAGGGCCGGACTTGCTCTGGTCCTCTGGCTGAACCTGCCACTTCTGTATAGACAGGAATGCAAGCTCCCACCCCAGTGCCAGGACAGCTATCCTCCATGCTATGCCTGTAGCACTGTGGCAGGGGCATTCCTTTGGGATGAGGTGCATCCTTGCTCAGTTCTGCACTCTGCTTCCCACAGTGGTTTCTGGTTCTACCCAGCAACTCCTTTCTACATAAGTTGTTTATGGAGGAAGACTTCCATGTTCCCTTCTGTGCACCAGTATGGTTCCAGTGGGGAGAAGAAAGCCTCTGTCTCAGCCTTGCTGATATGAGGACTTTCCTCTTCAAATTGTGACATGCGATTGAGCTCTTTCTTCTGTGTGGAACAGGACATTTGGTACAGACTTCTTATCTCCTTAGTGAATTCATTAACCAGGAGGCAATTGAAGAAGCTACTATTGCCAAGTTCCTGTACTTTTAAATGAAGCTGATAGGACACCATACTTTGTGTTGAACACGATATTATCTGTATGCTAGCATATATACTGCAGCTACAATCCACTTTATGGGACTGCAGCCTGCAAATGTGTGGTCTGTGTATCTCAAGTAGACTTTCCTGTGAGCTTTCACATTCAGCTCCACCAAGGTTATGGCACAGTGTCAGAGCATTAGGTACCTGGCAAAATACAGCTTATTTGTAGAGTGCTGAAATGTAAGGCAAGGTTTCTAGTGACTTCTGACTGAGAATTTAGTAGTTTGTGATGTACATATGTAGTTCTGACATTGTCACATGTCCCTGCCACTGCTGAGAGGAACTGTTCCTCTAGCTGCTTGGTCTTGTCCTCTGTCTCAAGCTGGGTTTAGTTGTTATGCAGTTGACAAAGACGCTCAATCCAGTCAGTTCCCTGATCATCACATTGACCTTGGAATGGTTGTCCCATGCAGGTGCACGAGCACTAGCACAAAGTTAGGGGGATGGGGATGGCTCATTCTATTAGAGGTACAACAGAGCTGTAGTGTGATGGTGCTAAAGACTCTTGGTGCTAAAGAGTCTATTATCTTTTCTAAAGTACACGTAGAAATGTACTGCCAGGTCTCTCTGAACACTGTGAATAAAAAGACTCCCGTTCATGCCATATGAAGAGTGGTCTACAGAAAAACGTGTCTTATCTTTTTGGAAAAGGAGTCGTGTGTGTTTGGCATGGCTTCAGATTAGTGAGGGGCAGACATTTATAAAAGGTTATTCACTGTGTAAAAGTCTCCTATTTCCTTGGTAGTTGTTCTACATGTCATCTTTATGTATCGGCTCTTCTGGGTGCCATGGAGGCACAAAGCAGTAAAGTTATGAAGTAAATTAGAGTTATATGAGGTGAAGTGAAATATATTTTGTCCAAGCGGAGATAATTCAAGTTACCCTGTTCTGAGTGTTATTTTGGGGAAAAGCATTCATATGTGCAACTCCAAGTTTGCATGGTAATGTGGTAGCTTTTCTGTGTAGCTATGTACATAATGAGTCAGAGTTTCCTCTTTATAGCATATAGAAAATGAATAGCAAAGGAGTTGAGAGTTGCCCGAAGATGTAATCTTTGTCATGATAAATCCTGCAATTTGACAGGCAGAAGAACTGTGTTTGTACATCCTAATGTCCAGATTATTTACGGTCAGATTTCATTGTGCTGTTTTGTTTTGTTTTCATAAAAGCAGGGTGACCATCTGGAAGGAAAAAGTTCTTAGGAAATTACAGAAATTCCGAGTTAATCAAATTCTGGCCACAAAAGAAAATCGAAATGGAGTAATTGAGAATGCCGACTAGTAAAGCCCAATTGTCATCTTTCCTCCTTGGGAGATTATCCATATCAAACTGATAACATTCATTGACACATGAGAAGCCAAGGCTTCTTAGTCTGGTTTGGATTTCTAGGTGCTACCCAGTGCTGAAGACTGTTCTGAAATTTGAGACCCTGTTCTTGAATTGCTGTCTGCATAAGTTCAACCGGGCTTGGCTTTTGTTTTATACAAGAGGATGTACTTTCCTTTGCTCCTGTTAGAGCATATGTCACCTGTGCTGAAGACCATTTGGATATTACAGTTCACTATGGTGACCCACTTTCTGGTTGGTTTTTTTTTGTAGTTTTTTTTGATGGAGTTAAGGTGAAGCTATTTTGATGCTGATACCAGATCGATCTGATGAATGTAGCAACAAATTATTTTTTTTCCTACCAAAGTATTAGTATGCCAAATTTAAACTCATGCATGACTCAAACTTGTTCGTTAAGCTAAATTGATTCTTCAACTTCTGCCTATTTTATTTCAGTGATGGATAGTTAAGCCTTCTTTTAACATAGATGTGAAGCTACTGTGTTTAGTATATCTACTATAAAATGGTAAACTCTGCTGTTAGTGTTGTAGATCTGTATGGTTCTCTTTTCTAAACTTTATTTGCAGTCTCTTGTGTGCCATAGCCTGTGCACAGGAACATAAACATGAGTGTTAAGATAGATTTAAGAATAATACTGGTTTGAGGGTATTAAACTAATCTGTTGCTTTATATAGCAGTCCATGAAATATATTGCATTATTTTTTCGAGGAAGAACTTAAGGGATTTTTTTTTTTAACCCCAATTCCCCACAAAAACCCCTAAATACAACTTCTGTTTAATGTCTGTCTTGTGCCAGTTAGCTTTAACAGCTTTAAAAGCCATAAAAATGAAACATACGTGCGTTGATCAATAGCTCCCATTGTTGCTTGTGTTAGTCTGAAATACTGTATCATGAGAAGTAACTAGGGGCTGGCTGGGTGGGTGAGTTTCTTTGACACTGGCTTTAACAAAGACTTACAGCTAACCTAATAGTAGAAGTTATATAAAGCCATGAAAAAGTAGTGAGGGTAATTGCAAAAACCCCCCATGTATTTCTCAGAGGAAAAGTTCTCTGTGTTTCTGGGTTGCTGTTTTTTCTTCTAGTAGTCTGTAGAGAAGTCTTTACATCCCAGAAGAAATGGATATATGTGTGGTTTCTTAGTGTTGGAGAGGACTCAGTGGTAGGCATCTTTCTCAAAAATGTTTCCAGCATTCCTCATGCAGAGTCATTTCATGAGAACACAGAGAGCAGCCATGTAGCAGCAGAAGTGACTGTAACAATCACCTTTTCAGAGCCACTCTGTTTTGTGATCTAGCAATCATTTACTTCCAGATCAGGAAGTTTGCGTCCTCCTCCTGGTACATCCCTTTACCACAACCTGTTTGAACTGATACACAGCAAGGAAGAATAATAAGCTTGGTCAGGTGGCAGCTTTTCAGAGAATGATCTGCATTCTTCTGCAGATTGCAGGCTGAATACAAATTGACAGTGTTGCCAAAGGGTAAAAAAAAAAATAAACCAAAAAACCAAAAAACAAAAAACAAGCATCATCTTGGGGCAAGTAAGTTGGAACAAAGCCTGCAAGACTCAGAAAGTAGTGCCTCCTTTCTGCAGAGCACTGATAAGGCTGCTGTGACACTAGCCTCACCTGCTGCCCTTGGTTTGGGGCACAGCATTTCAAGGGGAAAACAGATCAGCTGTAAAGTGCTCAAAAGAGAGTGGTAAGAAGGATCGGAGGTCTTGAAAATGTGATTTGTTGTACTGTGTTATTCAACATAAAAAGGAGGAGGCTGGAAATGGCTCTTTGAACACTGTAAAAAGCTATTGTAGCAAAAAAAAAAAAAGAAAAAAAAACACAACAAAAAACCAGCTGCCCCCACGCCCCCACCCTCCCAAGAAAGAGTGTATTCCAGAGTTCCATTGCAGGTAGAACAAGAAGTAGTGGGCTTCACTTGTGCCAAGGAGAGATGATAGGTAAGTGGAAAGATGCTGTGGTTGTCCAGGCAGACAGTGGAATTTATTGCTTGAAACTTCTAATACCAGCTTGGACAAATGCTGGAAATGACATGGGCCTGTGGTCTTGTTTGGAGGCAGAGATGCTGACCTCTCCTGAGGTCACTGCTGTCCCTGGTTTGGTCCAATCTGTAACAGTGTCCGAGAAACAGATTTTTATTGTACGCTAAGTAGTTTGAAGTCCCATTGCTAGTTCAGGAGTCATGGCTCAGGCACACAATCTAAATGTGTGCAGCTTTTTCAAATAGATAGGCTCAGCCTGACGGGTTGTCAAGAGTGATAGAAAGTTTGCTCCCCTGTAATGTACTGCACCTGGGAAGCACTGATGGACAGTGTATCTCCTGATACTGACCAGATGACAACAACTCAACAGTTGACAGTTTTTGGTGAGGTGACATTCTTGAACACATTCCAAGGAAACAAGGAAGGAAGGCACAGGAAACACACTAAAATAAGCATGAAACGGGTAAGCACCTGTGCTGGGCACATCTGTGCTATAGTGCTGTGGAACAAACCCTCTTCTGTCTGGTTGTCTTCCTAATTTTTGAGTTCAGTCCTCAAAACAATGGTTTGTTTTGTACTGATGGAATTTAACTCTCCTCAGGTGGAAGTATGTCCTTTATATAGTGAAGGAAGAAACTGCTGATACTTCCATACTGTCCAAATACTACACAAATACTAGTTAGTATTCTCTCTCTACAGAGAGAAAACCTATTTGGAGGACAACTGCATACTATTAAGAATAGCTTTTGAAATGACCGAGTTTCATTGAAGGGGGGATGTCCTTTAGTTCCAAGTGAAACATCCTTAGTTGTGGTTCTCTTCTCAACTGCAGTGTTCGGCTTGTTTTGGCTGGGATGTGATTGCCTTGCATACAAATTCTGTCAAATAATTCCTGTGAATTTGGAACCAAAGTGGAAATCTGCTCCTTCCCACAGCCTGTGCAGGCAGCAGGATGTGTACTTATTGAGGTCACTCTGAGGGCTCTCGGAGGTCTGATCTCGAGAGTGGAGAAAGCCATGTTTCTAATGGCACTTTTAGGAAACTAACTGACAGCCAGGCTCAGAATTTGGAAGTAAGTTCAGTTCATGTTGAGCTGTTTAATCTTCTCCCCTCAGATAACAGTGGAGATTCATAACATGTCTCATTTTGTCATGTCACATACTGCTGAGTCAAGCCTTGGAAGAATTTGAAATTAGTTGTTCCTCCTCAAAAAAGCCTATTTTCACTCTTCATCACACTCCTCACAGGCTTTTCTTCCTCCTTGTGAACAAGCCATCTTCAGAAGAGTCCTTTCCCTCTGTAGGGCATTGGTTCTGCATGTTTGGTCTGAGTCATGAGTCCCTGAAACTGAATTCTCTATGGTGCTGCTGGCAATGGAGGAAAAATACTTGAATGAGACATATCTGTAGCAAAAGACAAAATATGAAACCTCAGCTGCAAAGTTGGGATGCTGTTGACCATTGTTCTGGAGCTCCATGTTTGTCCTCTCAGACCACACCACAAAGGTGCCTGCACGCAGAGATGGTATCTCCCCCTTGAAGAATGACAAGGAATTGAAAATCAGTGTTTTAAGAGATTCAGTTTGGCCATAAGCAACATTGTTATTATTTTCTAAAATCATGTGTTTCTAAAGTGCTGAGGACTTCTTTTACTTTCTGTAATTCTTCCCACAAGGTTGTACATGGTTAAGTACATGTAGTAGTGTAATGTCTTTTCTTACAGCAGGAGGAAATAGCTCAAGAGTTCTTTGGAAATGAGGCCTTTGACACTGCATGTTGGTAGTGCTTAGTAATGACTCTCACTGCCTAACCCTGATAAAGTTATCTGCGTGTTGGGGCAACTGGTTGGGGCAAGCTGATAGAACAGATGATGTCTGGCCCTGGAAGGAAAAGATATCGTAAAGGTTCACTTGTGACATACCACGCCTGCCTCATCAGCAGCCACAGTGCTCTCCCTGCCACTCTAAAAGGACTTTCTTGATTAAAAGAATTTGTGTAATGACTAGGCTTATTCTTTATCTTGTCAGCCTGGTCTCACTACAAGGATAGCAAGTGTCATCGCTTGCCTAGGTGAGCTATGAAACACTCCCTATTTCAGCGATATGCTATGTTTTAGTCCAGCAACGAACACTTACACCTATTCAGGGATGTTATTTCTTAAGCCCGTGTGTTTCAATCTGAATCTTGGGTATTTCCTTGTAGCTAAACAACAAAACACAGAGGTGACTGTAAATACTGATAGCTGTTGCTCTTCAACTGTATCTGCATCTTACACAGTTGCACATAGATGATTACTATGTTAAGGAACCTGCTGTTCCTTGTATTACAAAAACTTATCTCAGTTCAGGAGACTTTACAGGCTGAAAATGCAGCTCTCTTTGCTGCTCCCGCTGCAGTCTGGTACTGGTGCAGCTAGTGTGAGCTGTCCTTGCTGCCATTAGAAGGGTGAGAGGATAGCATGGGGTAATGATGAGGTTACTCCTGCACAATTTCATCAGTATGTTTTTTGTAGCAGAGCCCATAACTGCATAGAGGCCTTTTGGTTGCCAGGCCAGCTGAAGAGCGTGAGGCCAGCCAAACAAAGCTGAACCTGGCCGTCCAGGTCCTGAGTAATGGTTGTAGCAGATGTTTAGAGATAGAACGAGGCACAGGCTTGGCTTCCTCTTACCTTCTATCAGTTACTGCTTTACAGACTCTTGGTGGCAGCAGTTGTGTCCATGATACCACGTTTAATAGCCACAGATGTTCCATGTAAACTTTTTAAATGCATTTTTGAACTCGCTTTCATTCCTGGCATCACAGGAACATAAGGAGACCATCAGTTCTTGTTGGCTACTCTCTAGTTTTGCTGCATAAAACATGAGCAAATATAAAGTTGTTTCTGCTGTGTTATATGTGTGTGGTTTTTGTTTGTTTGCTTTTTTTTTTAATCTAAAGGAACAGTCATCCCTTATTTTTAGGTGTGTGTATACCTGTCCACTTTACAAAAACTCTCTGGCTCTTGACCAAATAAAAAAAAAAATGAATCATTTCAGTCAGACCATAAGAAGTTCAGAGGACTGAAGTTCTTCCCCAAAAAGAAAAGGCTTTCTTGCTAAAAATAGAAAAGTTTGCAAAAGAAGGAGGAAGAACTAAAAGCTGGATACAGCTTAGGAGCCACCGTCTAATTTCATCTAGTGCATGCTAACCTGTGACTTGGGACCAACAGTGAAAGATTTTGAGGAACCTCAAAGCTCCTTGTAATTGAAGAGTGTCCAGATCCACATTTGCTGCCTGACCAGGTTAAGTGGCAATATAGACAAGGCACACTCTTCAGAATTGAAGTACGATATTAGTACTGCAACAGGAACAGAAGTCTTGTCTATGTAGCATTTATGCCAAATGAAATCTGCATCTGTCTTTTGTCTGATAATTGAGCATCGATTTTCCAGTTTTTCTGTTGGTTTTCGGTTAACATTGCCTTTCTAGAGTTTCAAGTATGGCTTTAAGAGTTGCTTCAACTCAACATTCTTTCATACTCTTGTCTAAAATAGATTTTTGCTGCTAGTCAGTCTTTAAATACAGACTTGCATGTGCTGAGACCAACCTCGTGGTTTTGGTGTTACTGTGCTGTCTGGCACAGGTGCATGACGGTAATGTGTCAACATGTTTGATGGAAACGTCACGAGGCTTTAACAGTAGTGACCTGGGAGGTACTCTGGGTAAAGTACATTATCAGAGAGTCTTTAGGAGGCCCCTTGGTATGATAGAGCGATGTGCGAAACTCAGCATTCAGATATGCTTGCTAGTTGGAGGCGTGGGAAGAGGAGGATAGAGGGAGCTTGTTCTGAGGTTGCCTGTGGTGCTGCTCTTGTTTTGCCGACAAAGAGGGAAGCTTAATTCACTGGAGCTGTCAGTCTGGTAGTTTTCAAGCACTGAAAGAAAACTCGTGTAAAAGTATGTTTAAGTGTATGTGAGGGAAGAAAGGGAAAAAGAAACTAGGCGAGTCTATTTTGATGAAGGACTGATGTGGGGGAAAAAGAAGAAAAGTAATTGTACTTGCTGACCTGGGCCCTATATCTGGCAGAAAAAGGGAAAGTATAAGAGAAAAAAGGGAGACGTACTGTTGCTAGGACATTGAGTTGGAGCACTTTGTCCTGTGCAAAGATTATGTGATGATAAAATACAGCAGCACTCTTTGTCATTCAGCAGAAGGTTTAGTTTTTCAAAACTGCCAACTTTTAAATCTGTTTTAATCCATGGAAAGAAAATGGTTTGTGCTACGGTGTAGCTGTTCCTGGTTGTATGGACTGCAAGTACTAGCTGGGGCTATATAGGGAAAAAAGATCTATTTACAGGTGGATGATTGTTGGATAGGTTTATATCTTCTCTTTGGGAAGTGACATTTTGGTGTAACTTTTCCATCTGTCTCAAGGAATAGATCAAAACCCAGAGATTGTATCCGAACTGGAATGAATTTTGAAGACATTGGGGGTTTTTTACCTTTTTGCTGGCCTTTATAGAACCAAATTTTTAGTATGCTTTGAGGAATAGAAAGTACTGACTTGCTGCTAGGTAGGGCATTGAAGCTCCATTTTCTTTTTGTTTCTCTTTCTGATGCTATTTTAGGCCCTCAGTTCTCAGCATCTGGGAGAATTTATGCTTTGAATGTAGTTTTATTCACAGTTCAGTAGAGTAAGAAATCTTGGTGATAGAAATCCACAGGTTTAAATCGCTTTTGTTTTGGGGCTAGCATTGTTTCAAGAACTCTTTAGCTAGTTTCCCTTCTGATTCTTTTTTTTAGTGCAATGAGATCGTAGCTTCACTCTTTCTTTATGCTGTAGGGCATTGATCTGTATCAATTTTGTTGGATCGTCTATTTTCAAATGGCATTGCACCTCAAGGTAGGGCTCTCCAGTGGATCAGAACTTGCCTTTTTATTTTTTTTTTTTTCAGAAAAACAAGTGGACCTTACTATTGTCTGGTCTTAATCTAGTTTAAAGCCTCTCATGGTTGTCTTGTCCTTAAAGTATATAACAGGTTATTGCTGGCTCTGAGTATTGTAATCAAACCACATCAGTCTTTAGCACATAAGCTCATGTCTCCCTGAAAAGGCTCTGGAGAGTAGAGAAGATTTTGCTTGATTGATGTTAGTCGGCTGCTGTGTTTTAATTGTGAATGTTTCTAAAACACTGCTGGGATCTAAGTACTCATTTGAGTCAACCAGGAATCTGACATTTGGAGCTCAAAATGATGCTGGAAGTAGTCAGAGTGATGGAATGAGAAAGGCATAGGGTTAGTGGAGAGCTTTGTAAGTAAAATAAACTTGGTTGCATAGTACAGAATTATGCTTGCAGCAGACTACACTTCCATGTGTGCTGTGCTGACCATGAGCTTTTCTAGTAGCTTTTCTCATTTTTGTGCTTCTGTGTAAAGCAGTTTCCTGATCAGCGTAGTGCTGCATCTTTGCTCACAATAGGTATTGTTTGGGTGGAGGTTAGCACAAGATTTTTGTGCTGTGATTTGATCTCTCATTTTTCTTGAATAATCTATTATGTAATGCTTCATCCCATTCTTTTGTGGCAGATTTCCCTCTAGTATTGTTGCAGTGGCTGTGATTGCAAGAAGTCACTGAAGAAAAGCAGTATTTTGTGATGTTTCTTTTGTGTCTTTGGCTGTAGAGCAAAGCAGATAGCCACACTAGAGGCAGAGTAGGTTGGATCTTCAGTCTGACTCACTGTGACTGTCTATTAACAAGTAATTTCCCCCCTTTTCCCTCGGTCCTGGTTTTTCCTGTTTGCCATTGTGAAAGAGATCTGCAGAACCAGACAGGAGAGCTTTCTTCAAACAGGAAAGTGTGGTTCTGAAACTAGAGAACACTGGTAGAGTTGCTACAGCTAACATGTATTTTTAAAGTTACTTTTCTGTCTTTGTCAGCTTTGATACCAGTGGACTGTGGAAAAGCATGTTTGCTCCCAGCCTCCTACCCCAAATTATACTAACTGAAATTAGGAAACCTTAATTAAAATGCTTGGTTTGTAGTTTGGACAAAGACTTGGAAACAAAGTAGTTTATTCTGAGGCAGCTTTACCACACATTTCTTCTGAGGCAAAGCTATTTCCTGATGTGCAAGATCAAGATCTCTAAATCTGTTGTTCTGTAGATGAATTAGATGGGGGTCAAGTTCTTTGTACTGTTTATTCCTAAAATTGTAATCCTTGCATATGAATTAGGCTGAGATTCTCAAAAGCTCTTGTTTGTTGAAGTGCTGAGTTTTGTTGACCTTAGTGAGACCTGAGTATGTTTGCAGACCTTGGCCTAATCCAGCTGCCTCTGAAGCTGCTGCAAATCTCTGTAGTTGAATTCCTTGGGAACTGGATATTATGTGGTGTTCTGATTTAAATGTTTTTTAGTGGAAAGCCTGAGAGACAGGAATGGAAATTGAATTTGCTTAGTGGCACAAGTTCAGTGGCAAACCTGCAAGCAACACACGGACTTCTTTTGCTGGTTTATTCTTGTTTTGTTGTACCGTAACTACTTAAAGCAGGCACTTAAAAGATATAATGGCTTGATAACAAGGATTGATCGCCAAGAATCAAAAGCATGGTAGGTAGTAATTAAAGCATGCAACCACAATGCCACTGAAAGTACTCTGAATGCCTGCTTGGCCCAGGGAAGTATCCTGTAGTGTAATGTGAAATGTTTGTGTAGACCCAAGTATAGTATTTGAGTTTCCTGTTACTTGCTGCAACCTTTTCTTGCGATGACTGCTATGTGGGTGTGAAAGCTCTCTGTAAGAATAGATTTTTAGCACACTTATGCTGCTGGAAGTGAAACCCAAAACACAAAATGTTTGTTTCTGGAAAATGCATGTGATCCATGCAAAATCTGCCTGTTACCTCTCCCATTAAGTCAAAGTAGATTGCCAGTTGTTTGGGGCTCTATCTAGGCAGAATGGGATAGCCTAGCGGTGCTGCTGATATTACAGTAAAGGAAAGCTTGTGCTGGTGAATGTTTTTAGTTACCTTTTTTTTTTTTTTTTTTGTCTTTAAAACAGTAATGTCTGTGTGGAGATGTCTTCAGCAGACACCTTGACTTCGAAGGGATAATTATTGAAGCTTTCTATAAGAACAAGGACAAAAGCTTTCTTTCAGTAAAACTTGACCTCCTTTTGATTAAACTAAATCTATTAAAGAGTTAACACCACTCCCTTTCCCCCCCATTCTCTGTATTTTGAATGTGAAAATTCTTTCTCTGCTTTTTTTCCCTCCTCTCCAACACTTAAAGAAATTAAATTGTGTATTCAAAATGTCTGATGTTGATGCTGTATGCCCAACACTAGTTCAGGAGCTCAGAGGCATTCCTGCAAGGCCAGCCTCAAAAAACTTGAGGTGACTCTTTCCTGCTGCACTGTAAATGTATAGTTTGACTATGAGGGGTCTTTGAAGCACACTGCCCAGACAGCTTTGAAATATGACTACAGTCTTAGATGTATGTAGATGAGCTGCAAACAATTGAAATATGTTTAAAACTGAATGTCTTCCATGTGTTCACTGGGATGGGAGTTGTACAGGGAGTTTCCAAATCAAGGAATACTCTACGATTCAAGACAGAGAATAGAGAAAAGTCTCTTGAATCAGGTGTAGGCCTGGCAGCCAAAATAGGGTTGACTCTTACCATACTTCATTGTAACTTATGCAAATCAGTGAATTTCCCACTCTACTAGTTTTTCTACCTGTCAAATGCAGAAATAGTAGGCCTTTTTATAAATATTGTCTGTGGTTGAACTAACTGCAAATTGCTGAGATCATTGGATTCCAAAGGACAGCCAGAGTGTTTTAGTACTTTATCTTGGTAATTGTCAGCAGATCTTAATTCATATCTACCAGTTCCAAAGCATGGTTCAAAATTAAAAATTCAGGTTACCAAATTTTTTCAGCTCCTCATTTGTGTTTTTTTTTTAAAGAAACAGCTTTGAACCCAGCTGTTGAGGACCCCAACATGTTTTAACAATTTTAGCACTCTCAACTGCTGTTCTCTGACCTATTTAGCTAGTAAACGTTTTCAGTTTTTTCACATACAGAGTAAATTATTACTCAGCTTTTTCCATGGTAAGATTTCATCTTCTTTCATTGATTTTCCTAATTTGGTAAGTTTAACTTGTGGTGAAAGTGAAGCTATAGTTTGAAAAGCCTAGAGGAGCAAAGGAGTCAGGAGGCTGTGCACCAGTCCAGAAGAGATGGTGTTAGTGATAAGCCTTGTTTTCTGCTTATGTTTTTCTTTACTGCTTGTTTAGGTACCTGAGTTCCAAGAAGGCCCTTGTAACCCTTAGATAGAGCAGCAGTTGCCATTTTCCAAGTGCACACCAATCCTGATGCAGCAGAGGAAAACGAAAACTCTGTAAGCTACAAATAAATTTGAGCTTGAGCCTAAACCTGCTGAGGCTAATGGGAGGGTTTAAGTGATAAACCAATTTCCTTAATACCGGAACTTAGGAGAAAAACCTCTCAAAAAGCAGGAATCTTTTATTCTTCTTAGCATCTAAGATGGTGCTATGTAACTTACTCATCTAGCTGTGAACTAAAAAAAAAAAAAACCCCGCTGAGAAGTGATTCATTTTCTTTCACATTTGCAGGTTGTTTACTGGCCTCTTCAGGAAGTCTTTACTCCTTAGTGTTTGTTATACAGAATTTTACTTGTAATAAACATCTGAAAGACAGGAATGATTGGCTGGATGAAGGTTGTATCAGAAGGGGTAGCAGCTTGGTTTTGTCCTGCTTATTTAAGAATGAAAAGATCAGGTATGCTCTGCGGCCTCTTTTTTTAAAAAGGAACCTGCTGCTTACCATTGTACCAAGAAGCTACTTTGTTCCACTCTAAATGAGTCTCTGGATCTCCTAGGAGATTTTAAGACTACATATTTATTTTCTGAAAAATAGAATCACTTGATGTACTTCTGAAATGATGCTTGAGAAATAGTAGAATACCTCTTTCAAATGACCAGCAAGCAGCACAGGCAGTGTTTCATTCTTCCTTTTACAGGTGAGGGTATAGTTGTGAACCACTGGCCAGATCACATCCTAGCAGTGACAATCAAAAAGTGTAATCTAAACACTCTCAAGTGAAAATAAGGGGAGCAGTTAATTTGCTTTAGATGAGGTTTGGGATTTTAAGATGGACTCTGTTTAGTTCAGGTGTCTCATTTGCAGGACCAAAAACATTATGTCTACAGAACACAGTATGTTAAATTAATCTCTGTATGTGAAAGTTTCAAGGAGTGGACTCCCTCACAGGAGAGGAAAAGATAGCCCAAAACAGAGTGAAGGCTTTTTTGACTACAAGGCCATGTACCTCCTCTCCTGGTTGCTTTTCAAATGGACAGCTGTGAACCACATCTAGGAGAAAAGATGGATGTGGTGATGAGAGCAGTCAGCCTGCTGCAGATGCTCTGAGCTGGTGTAAGCACCCTTGCCAGTGTGGGGCTAGGGTCATGCAGGTACTTAAGTTGGTGTGCTGTTCCTACTCTTTCTCAAAGAAGATCATATTGTTGAATTGTCCTGTTGCGAGAGGATTGGGAAGGCCGAAGACTCTTTAGTGCACTGCCTTTTGGTCTTAGTATGAGCAGATACCATGTTCAAGGTTTGTAATAGCAGCAAATGAAGGCAGTGGGTGCTGCAGGATGAACGCAGAAGGACTGAAGAGAAGTTATTTTCACACAAGAAGAGTGTAGGATAGATGGGCCTTGTGGAACGAAATGCAGAAGTGGCCAGGATAACTGTTGAGTCTGAGCCTGTGGGATGCAGCCAATGGAAGCCTCACTGCTCCAAAGAGTAGTTAAGTAAGAGAACAGGGAAGTGGGTGAGAGAATAAAGAGCTCAAATACTGAGGGCCAGTGTAAGTGGCAGAGGATATAGTCTATAGTGTCCTGTACCCCGGATTGTGTTCTGAAAGAGGTGGTGGGGGAACTTACTATGTCCTCTCACACATTCTCCATCTTGAAAACCATTTCCTATGACACCTGTATATTGAAAAATTGAGTTCTAACATTAGCTCATTAAAAACACCTTTCTAACTGGGCTTGTGGTACAAATACAAACTTGTGCTATAAAGGAGAGCTTCTGGAGACAAAACTTGACTCCTTTAGAGTAGTGCTGTCTAGCTTCAATTATGTCATGTTGTCAGTTCCTGGAGTATCTGCTAAACTAGTTATTCTTGGAAATGTTCTCTGTGGCTTAATTACTGGGAAGTAACTGTCATCTGTTGCGTGTTTATATAAAAAGTATATAGCAAGTGGAAGAGCTGATGAGTAGAATACAGTTGTTCATATGATCCAAATGTGTGCATGTGGGAGAAGTAGTTTCCCAAATAAGACTCATTTCCAAACAAGTCCAGTTAATCTCTGTACAAGTATTAAATGACTTGCAGCGATACAGAGACAGATTGCTGTTACCCAAGGTAATGCAGCATGACACTAATACCTTTGCTTGACTAGCTATTTTGATAAGGACCTACAATGAGAGAGATGACAAAAATCAGAGGATTTAGCATTTAGTTCTCATGAAAGTGGTTTGAGTAAAAGCTGTTTGGTTCTAATGGCATCTTACCTAGGATAGAGGCCTGCAGTGCTAATCTTGCAGCAGCCCAATAGACCTGTGTCTTACATCTCAAGGGGCAACACCTTGACACAGAAGAGCTCACACAGTTCCTCTACAAAACTCAGAAAGGAGGTAAGGAACAGTAGTGCTACATGAACTGTCTGTAATAGCAAGCTTCACCCGCAGCTGCTGTCACACATATTCTAGCATGTTCATCATCAGTGGATGTGTTTGGTACTCAACAGCATAAGCATGTATACCTACTGACACTGCCTGAAAGGTGCAAGCTGGCTTAGTGCCATTACATTACAGCACATTACAGGAACTGTGTTGGCTGTAGGTGAATAGAGAAATTAGATAATGCATCTTGAGCAATCTTAGCACTAAGGCAGTGGTAAAATTTGAGGAAGAAAAGGAAACTTGATCTTTGACATTATGTTCTCTTTATAGCACTTTCTCTTGTGTATGGGCAGAGGAAGGAGTTTAATGGCAAGTTCAGCATGCCAGTTGTCTTTAGGAGCATCTGTAAGCAGTTTATTGCTAGGTATGATACAACACTCTGGGTTAGGGCCTTAGTTACAGTGAAATATTTTACAGACAAATACTTGAAAAAGACAAATCTTCCTGCTTTTAACAATATGAAAACTTCATTTTGTTTTTGATATAAAAGACATTCTTCATTCTTTTTCAGTTCATAGCCTTAAATGGCCAAAAATGCAGTTTTAGATTTTTTTTCTTTTCATTTTCTAATCATTTGTCTGTAGGCTATTTTTTTTCCCCTAGTGACATGAATAGAGAAGTTATTCTTCACCAGGGAAAGTCTTCCTGCAAAAGTCTAGACATGATTTTACTAGGATTTTTCGAAGGAGAACACCACATTGTGAAAATGGTGGAATAAAATCATGTGTTATCTTTCCAGCATAATTTCTGACTGAATGTCCTGAAGTAAGATGTAGATATTAATAATAGTATACCTCTGTAAGCATGTCCTGTGGTTTAAAAGTGCCCTTGGAGCACACAGCTACTGTTGTAAACTCCACCTGAAATTAGTAATCAGAACTGTAGGTATTATGTCTGACCAATTTACAGGCCAGTGCTTTTTGTTGATCCAAAACATTTACTCTTTAGTACTTTATTTTTCTCTTAAAGCCTGAGAGAGGATTCTGCTGCAGAATCAAGCCTAGCCTTGGTAGCCATTAGGCTGACATGGATGGGCAGTTGGTTAGCTGTGCCTTGCAGAGCCATGCTAGGTGGTATACCAGTGGAGCATACTAGCCACTTGCAGACCTGAGATGTGTCTGTAGGACCTGGAGGGATGTGTGTCTGGTGTGGGCCAGGCTGGAGGAAGGCTTCTTTTATACATTGTGGATGAGGATGCAAGAATTCAGATGGAGGAAAAATATGTAAGTGTTCAAATTAGTCTTGAAAGTAACTTATCCTGGCAATTTTTCTACTTTTATCTGGAGACTAATTAGAGGAAAAAAATTTGGGGTGATGTAGTGTTTCATCGAAATGTAAGGGAGTAGTCCAAATAAGATAATGACAGTTTATGGCTTCTTAGAGTCCAACTTTCTCAAGGTTTTGATTATCATTTTACAACCATCACAACTTGATTATTCTGGAGACTCAGGTGATGTTTCAGTGGAATGCTTTTGCTAAATTGGAATAGCTTCTGCCCTTAGGGTGATGCCTGTGTATCTTGCAGCTTACTGTGGCACCTTGGACTCTCTGCTGACCAAGCATGAAAGCCTACAAGTTCAAGTAGGCAGATAATACCCACCCATTGTGAGAGTGAAGTCAGCGAGGCTGAGCAACTGCGTGCAAGGGGGTTACGTAAAGCTGGGTGTGGAGCAGCCTCCTTCTTTATGAAACATGGCTGACTTCAGAGGTCTGATGTGCAAAGAGACAAGAAAACAAGCTGCATTGGAAAAAGACTTATCGAGATAAGGAATCCTGTTATTGCAGATAGATATTCTAGTGAGGTGTAAAAGCAGACACTTTTTGCCTTCGAAAACAGGAATTTCTGGGAATATTCTGAGCAAAACTTATTTTTATTTGCTAAGAGACTGAAAAAGAAATATGTACATTTCTCTAAAATTCTAACAGCATTACATAGTTCAGTCATTTTCATTAACTGTTACTTTATTAACTCTTACTGTGACAAAAATCACTTTCCACAGCAGATGTGGTTCAAGGTTCTAAGACATCCTGAATTTTCTACATTGTTTGAAGCTGTTATTTAATATGGGTTTTTTTCCCCATCTATAATGGTTCTTCAAGTCCTTGTACATACTCCAGAAGTACAGCAATTTAAAAATACTAACCTTCCTACAAGTCTCTTTGTTATGTTGATTCTATCTCTAATTAAGCTGTGATGTAATTGTGGCAGTATCTTTAAGCTGATCCTGCGTATGATGTCCCCAAGTCAAATGTGGAAGCCCTAAAGAGACAATGTGGCGAGTTAGCAGTGTGCATCCTATGATGGGCAATGTGGAAAGCAACCTGAAACAGCAGAGGAATCCTCAGCTTCTCTTTGCCTTGTGTTGTACAGTCATCTATAGACTTTAAATCCCAGTGTGTGGCATAGCAGCCTTTCCACAGTTTTTATCTCTTTGTCTTCAAACAAAGGAAGTGAGCGAGAGAAAACAAGTATGCTTGTCAAAGGGAGATTTGTTCTATGATCATATTTAATCAAACATGTAATCAACATTAATAAAGCATTTAATAAACTACTTGCATTTGTTCTTCTAATTAGTTGCTACCAATTATGTGATTCGAGAATGAGTTTCAGAGTGAAGCTGGACAAAAATAACCTAGAAGAAAACAACTAGCTGCTACTGTGCCTTTGTATTTGCCTTTCAAGCTCCTCCTCAAAAGTTGGATCACTCTTTAAACATTCACCTTTTTAGCAGTGATAAGGACAATGGTAATTTGGTAGAATAGAAATTTAGCTGGGTTTTTTTTTCCCTGTAAGAGGAATTTAGGTTATCTTACAAACTCATCAGTGCGCTGTGATCACGCCAACGTAACGGGGAGGGGCGGGTACCAGATAATCTAGGTAAATCCATAAAGGGAAATATAAAAGATGCAGCTGAACTGCTGGCCTTGGGCTTTTTTTTTTTTTTTTTTTTTAAAGAGAAGGAGAATGAGAGTATGAGTAACAAAGCTCTAGTATGATGGTGTCATTTAGCTTGTTGAGGCAGCTTCTAGATCTGAGGAGACCCAAGAAATTGTCTGGTTCTTCCAGTTACGCAGTGTAGCAGACTTTTCAGCAGATCTGAATCTGGGCTACAACCCACAGAGATTAGAAAATAAGAAGATTTTAGGGGTTATGTATCAGTTCCTGCATGCCCTGGCCAAATTTGTGAAGTTGTAGGCTTAAAACACATGTGCTCAGTCCCTGATGGAAAGGATGGGACACGGACAGGATTAATCAAGAGTGCTTTTTTTTGTGCATGCGTATGTGTGCGTGCGCGCACCCCAGGTTGTCTGTGTGAAAGAGATTAGTAGCAAGATGTGCCATGGAAGGTGAGGGGGTGTGAGAGACAGCAAAGCACACACTGTGGGTGTTGGCCTAAGAGAGATCTCTGAGAATGAACTTTTGGACAGTGATGCCTGCAGAAGGGCTGAAGCTGATCAGAAAAAAATGTTTAGTTTAGAAAGATGGGATACTCTAAATGTTTTGTAAGCAAACAGGATTTACATTAAAGAACTTCTGACTTTGTCATTCACTTCACCTTATAGAAGACTGCACATTTTGTCCAGTAGTTTGGATAAAAATCAGGTAGTAGCTGTGTTTTACAATTTATGAAAGGTTTGGGGTTTTTTTTCCCCTGTTTTTGCACTGTAAACAATCCACTGAAGCAAATAAGAAAATGGATGTTCTAGCAGACGTATGCAGACATATACATATGCTACTGCTTAAAGCAAGAAGTCTATGGGACTGGAAGAAATAGGCAGGTTTTTAATCTTTCTTTAACAGCAAACTTCAATGTAATGTAAAGCAGATACGATGCCTGATTAAATAGATATGTTTGTAACACACACATAAGTGCACTTCTATGAAGAGATCTAGACTTAATGACAGGGAGTTTTCACCAGCTAGGATGGAGATTTCTTAGCAATACTCTTTGCCCTTTTCAGGTACAGAAACTATAGTGAGTGGTGGAGACTTTGTCTTGCTGCTGCATCTCTTCTCCAGCTTCAAGTTCGCGCTTTCTGACCTTGGCTCATCCTATGCATGACAATCCTATGTTCATCCCTGCCTAAAGCTTTTGGTGTGTTTCTGTGTATCTTCATGACCTATGTTGCCCTGATATTAAAAGCAGAACCTTGTTCGTGAGTTAGATTTCCAGCTCCTCCAACTGCAGCCCCATCCTCAGGACCAATAGAAAACTCTCTTATCTTCTCTTCTCTGAAACTTTTTATAAGTTCTTTTTTCCCAGGATGCGTGGGGGGTTGGGATTTTTTCCATTTGTTTGGTTTTGATGGTGTGTCCCTCCACAAATGCTCACGTCAGCTACAAATGGTTATTCTATATGCTGTATAATGATAACAAAACCATTTCTTAATTTGCCATCTCTCCCTTGAGAGTTCTTCTTCTAGTAAGTAGGATGATACCCAAATGTTGCATGTTGCAGACATTTCATTTGTTTTCCAGATTATGCGTAGTTTTGCAGATCACCAATTGGATTCGCTGCAGCACTGTCAAATGCCCTATCGGGTTGCTTCTCAAGGAAATTGGCCACATGTCAGTAAATGGAATATTTTGAAACAGTATGACCAAAACCAAACTTTCATATTATTGCAGGGTTCTCTAATGAGGCTTCCAAATAAAGTAAAATAATTTTTCTTTGATCTCTGTTGACATAAACTCCAACAGAAGAGTGATTTGCAGGGGAAGGAAATTCCCATTATTGGTATTGGCATCCAAATCTGTTCAAACAGAGAAAACCAGTCCAGTTCACATTTTTTCAACTTGTACCATGTATTTTCTGCTGATCATCTTTTTATTCTCAAATAGAGTACTAGGCTGCAGAATCACACTTTCCAGATTCAAAGCGTTTTTATTTTTCTCTGTTTTCTATTGATATGGTTCATACAGTGTGTGTAGGGGGGAGCTGCATAGCAAAATAAATGTGAAATCCAGTTTCAGACGATACTGGAACTACTTTTAGCTATTGTTTTATTTGGGGCTTAATCAGCCAGTTCTCTTTAAAAATAATGGCTGCAGTCATAAGTTCCCAAAACAAAAGACAGAAGCTTGAAATGCATCTCAAAGCGGGCAAACAGAGTAACTGACTGGATGAGTTGTGTGAGACTAAATCAATGCAGAGTTCGAGGAGAAAATATTTCTAGGAACATACTTAACTATTTCATGCAAAACTATTGCATAGATATCCATTTCACTCCATGAAATGTTGGATCTGTATCTGTGACTGTGTACATGGCTGGGCACAGTAACTTCTCAGCACAGACTCTTAACAGTTCTGTCTGTGAATCTGACTGACTGGTTCTATAACTGAAGAGGAAAATTAGTTTCTTGAAAATGCAAACAGTGGTCACTTCGTGAGTGTAGGAGGCAAGAAATAGCAAGCAATCTCAAAACTAATGAAACTTGAGGGAGACTTGGTGTCTGACTTGTGCAGTGCCAAAACATTAGGGCCATCCATTATGGAGGGGGGAAAAACGTTGCAATCATGTTTCTTCAGTGAGCACATGTTAACTTTCTTGTGTTAACTTTCTCTTATTTGCATAATGAAGTTTTACATGAAGGCAAAAGCCCTAGACACCTATATATCTTACTTGAAGCCTGGCTAGAGATGAATACATTCATTTTTGCATGGCAAGTTGCTGAGATTAAATATGTCTCTAATTTCTGCCAAAAAAATGCCCAGTCTCTTTTAGAGATCCAAGAAGTGGTGGTGGAGGGAGTGGGGAAAGTGTGTTACACATTTCTCGTGTATGTCTCAGTGGGTGTCTGGCCTCTATAAAAACTCCCAAAAGGTTTATTCAAGGCTGTTTGCCAGTCTTGGAAAGTTGCAGTGGCTGTACAACATTTGTTTTCAGGGTTAGTGGATTAAAAGCCATTCCTAGATGAAAGCTGTCTTGGCAGCCATGCTCTTATTTCTGTACCCCTTGGTTTTAGCAGAATGGAGATGTGATTTAGTCTCTCTCACAGTGTGCAGGAGACCTGTGGAACCTGCAGTACCAGCCTGGAGCCCAGCAGAATCTTGTCCCATTGACAATACTGGGCAGATGATGTTTGTCTGTGTTGAAGGGGAGGGCAGCTGAAGGTAGTTGTTGGAACTTTGAGGCAAGCCACTATAGGACTTTTATTTGGGTAAAAGACAGGAATCCAGATACAGCTTTTGAAAGGAAATGGAGCATTAGAAGCATGCTGGAGAGAGGTGATGGGAGGGGGCAAAAGGAAGAGTGTGGAAACATCAGCCTCTAGTCTATGCATGAGTCTACTTTAAGTACCTTTAAAATTTTTTTTTTACTTTATTTTGTATAAGAAACTCAATACTGAGCTTTGATTAGCATATGAGAATCTAGCAGGCACAGAAGGCTTTTAAATTTGGCTTGCCATACCTATGTTCTTTGTAAAAAGACATCTGTAGGAAAGAGATATCTCCCAGATACTTAGTTCGTTCTTAGCATTTCAAGGATTACAATAAATTTTCTTCTTCAAAGCCTCAATGCTGTTACAACAAAGTCGTCAAAGTGGTCTTAATATGCTGAGCATCGACTTGGTGGAAGACCCACAAGCTCTATGCAAACCTTCCAGAGGCCTGAAGGTGACAGTTATTCTTGAATCTTTGCTATCAGAGTTGATTTGTACCGCTGGAACCCCAGAGTGCTGTGGTAGTTCTCCAGGTCAATTGTGTGGGATGGCTTACAAATGCACTGAGGGATTATTGTCAAGTTAAGACAAACTATGACTAATGGTTCTGGCAAGTGATTGTTTCTGATATAGTTTCTTTTTCTGTACGTTTTTATTGTGTGTGCAAGCTCCAATGACATTATTAAAAGTGACTATGGCAGATACTTTAAGACAAGTCCTGAAGGGGTTAGATTCTCAGAGGGCAATTGTCGGCATTTCCATAAATGGGCTGAGATAAGTTGGGCACTCAAAATTCGTATGTGAGCTGGAAAGACTAAACCAGTTCACCTTTTGTCATATTTTCTTACCTGTTCTTTTGCTTTCCTCTTCCAACAAAAAGTCAATTG
>WBNH01000028.1:0-13736 GCA_013401255.1 Urocolius indicus | reverse complement strand
TTAGATAGGTAGATAGGTAGATAGATAAAATATAAATCTGCTGTCTGTCCCCAGAAGGGATACCGTCTTCTGCCTTGTGATTCTGCAGCCTCTTCCCAGGTCTCTTTGAGTTATCACCGGTGTCTCATGACCTAGAAAGATTTTTGAAAGGGATGGGTCATGTGTTTGCTTTTTGCAGAAGGTCATGTTAACACTGGAGTGACTGGAGTTGGAGGAGGGAAACAAAAGAGCTGGGAGCAGAGAGGACATGCATGCTTTTTGCAGTGCTTAAGGAAGCAAGTGATTTATTGAAGCCAAAGGATGATGCTCGAACAATTTGGAGTGCAAATTTGAAGGACTTTGACCTTTGCGAAATTAATGTCTTGGAATGGAATACACAGTGCCAAAACAGCTTGGTTTGAAGATGATTTTTAATAAGATTATAAAGAGATCACATGGTGTGGCTGCTTGCCATAGCTGGGAATTGGATGTTAATGTCTGGTGGTATAAGCCTATGGCTGAAGGCTGAACCCTGCCCAATTGCTTATAATTGTCATCAGGTACTAAATATGTCTCTGAATGTCTGCTAGGACAAATAGCTTACTGCCTTCAATATTTTTTTCTGTGCAGCTGTTAATCATTCCTTCTTCCCACTCTTGAGGGTTTTTTTTTTACTTTATTTTGTATAAGAAACTCAATACTGAGCTTTGATTAGCATATGAGAATCTAGCAGGCACAGAAGGCTTTTAAATTTGGCTTGCCATACCTATGTTCTTTGTAAAAAGACATCTGTAGGAAAGAGATATCTCCCAGATACTTAGTTCGTTCTTAGCATTTCAAGGATTACAATAAATTTTCTTCTTCAAAGCCTCAATGCTGTTACAACAAAGTCGTCAAAGTGGTCTTAATATGCTGAGCATCGACTTGGTGGAAGACCCACAAGCTCTATGCAAACCTTCCAGAGGCCTGAAGGTGACAGTTATTCTTGAATCTTTGCTATCAGAGTTGATTTGTACCGCTGGAACCCCAGAGTGCTGTGGTAGTTCTCCAGGTCAATTGTGTGGGATGGCTTACAAATGCACTGAGGGATTATTGTCAAGTTAAGACAAACTATGACTAATGGTTCTGGCAAGTGATTGTTTCTGATATAGTTTCTTTTTCTGTACGTTTTTATTGTGTGTGCAAGCTCCAATGACATTATTAAAAGTGACTATGGCAGATACTTTAAGACAAGTCCTGAAGGGGTTAGATTCTCAGAGGGCAATTGTCGGCATTTCCATAAATGGGCTGAGATAAGTTGGGCACTCAAAATTCGTATGTGAGCTGGAAAGACTAAACCAGTTCACCTTTTGTCATATTTTCTTACCTGTTCTTTTGCTTTCCTCTTCCAACAAAAAGTCAATTGCTGCCAACAGAGTTCTGCATGTTGTAGGTTAGCTTAGCAGATGTGTTGCACTTCTTCAATCTGAATTCTTCTGTCTCAATAGAACAAGGACACATTGGGAAGGCTTATGTGTAGGGCATGATGTTAATATATTTAATCTGATCCCTCTTTCTCTTTCTAGATAGATATAGTGAGGTAGATAGCTCTATACATATAGAATTAGTCCAAATCTATTCTTTCTTTAATCTTGCTTGGTAGCTGCTAACATTATGTCACGTGCATTAATACTGGTAAACCAATAGTTATGATTCAGACAGCTTATCAGCACTAATAGAGAAGAATCATTTGATGCCTAAATCTGATTGATAGTGCTTAAGTCTAAAACCACTAACAGAGCAACTTTGTGAGTGTCTTAATGTACATCGTGATTCTACATTGTTCAAATGAAGGGAAAAATGTATGCCATCCCTAGCTTATATTGCCCTATAAAAACCTCATAAACCTTGAAGATACATTTGATTAACCAAAACATAGGAGGTAGCCCTTTTCATAAGGGAACATTGGTAGTCATTACAATTCTGACAAAGCTTTCTATAAAATGTGTATGTGGATTTTACTGACCTTGGTGTACATGAGTTAAAAATTGAAATATATGTTGAACATTAAGAAGCTTTGTTGGGTCACAGTGAACTGTGAGGCAGGAGCCTAAAGGAAGTCCCAGAATAAACCAAGGCTTGTTTTTTATCTGGCTTAAATCTTTTATTTCTGAGAGCTGCTCTCTTCCTAGATGGATCTCCATAAGAGCCGAGCTGATTTTTTGGCCTTCCAGACCAGCCTAATGTTCTAATTTAGTATTGTAGGAGCTGAGGAGACACTGATATCTGCTTTCATACTTCAGTGTATTAGATATTGAAAAGTGTGATATAGTTTTTCCTGCAATTTGGCAGTATCCGAAAAGTCAGAGCTAAACAAAATACCAGTCTACTAACTAACATACCTCTTGGTGAATCTCTGTTCTTAGTGACTTCACTAAGAAGGTTTTGAGCATCTTGCCCAAGTTTCATGAAGTTTCCCTTGATGAAGAAGAAAATCTGTATCCCTGATTTCTAGAGCTCTTCTGTCAGTGGAAAATTGGAGGTTTTAGATTTTTTTTTGCTGACTAATGATTGATTTAGCAATTTAAGAGAATAAGACACTAAGAATTTTTGACTACTGGCTTAAATTAATATAGGAGGAGAGTTACTAAGATTAATATAATATATAAATGTTTTAAAAGCTTGATTTCAGTGTCTTATGGTTATAGTGGCAAGAGGTTTTACCAACATGTGCAGAAAACTTCAGCCTCAGCGTGACAGCTAATTGAACGTATCATGGCACTGCAGAGCAAGTATGCAATGTTAAGCAAGCTTCAGATTATAAATCCGTTAGTGTGAGGTTATTTCTCATTTTGTTTCTAAAATGTTCATATGCTATGTCTTTCTAGAAGCTTCTAATAGCTTCTGCAGCAAGAGTTTAATGTATTAAAAATATTTTATATTTATATATATAAATATATATATATATATGTTAGATAGGTAGATAGGTAGATAGATAAAATATAAATCTGCTGTCTGTCCCCAGAAGGGATACCGTCTTCTGCCTTGTGATTCTGCAGCCTCTTCCCAGGTCTCTTTGAGTTATCACCGGTGTCTCATGACCTAGAAAGATTTTGAAAGGGATGGGTCATGTGTTTGCTTTTTGCAGAAGGTCATGTTAACACTGGAGTGACTGGAGTTGGAGGAGGGAAACAAAAGAGCTGGGAGCAGAGAGGACATGCATGCTTTTTGCAGTGCTTAAGGAAGCAAGTGATTTATTGAAGCCAAAGGATGATGCTCGAACAATTTGGAGTGCAAATTTGAAGGACTTTGACCTTTGCGAAATTAATGTCTTGGAATGGAATACACAGTGCCAAAACAGCTTGGTTTGAAGATGATTTTTAATAAGATTATAAAGAGATCACATGGTGCGGCTGCTTGCCATAGCTAGGAATTGGATCTGTTAATGTCTGGTGGTATAAGCCTATGGCTGAAGGCTGAACCCTGCCCAATTGCTTATAATTGTCATCAAGTACTAAATATGTCTCTGAATGTCTGCTAGGACAAATAGCTTACTGCCTTCAATATTTTTTTCTGTGCAGCTGTTAATCATTCCTTCTTCCCACTCTTGAGGGTTTTTTTTTTTTCTCAAAAGACTGCGGTTAAAGGTTTTGTGTCCCTGCTGGGAAAGCAAAGAGTATGGGCTCCCAGAACCTGGGGTCACTACTTCCAAGAAAAGCGTCTGGCAGAGCTCAGCAGCACTGATCCATCTTGAATGCCTAATTTTAAAAGAAAATAGACCCTTTGAATTTGTATTTACTGACTTTATAGCTTGTGTATCTTGGGATACACAGATTTTATTTCTGTCATACCCATTTTTTAATGCTGAATAAAGTAGCCATGTAATGCTTCATTAAATGTTTACTGAAACTTTGTCTTAATATTTAGTGACTAAAAGCAGTTTATTTCCTCTAGTTACTGCTTACAGTGTCTGATTTCATGGCTTTTATTTACCTGCTACTTGAACCTCTGAAGTCATGATGTTGCATGTTTCGTGTTGTCATTGCTCTTGCAGGATAAGGGGTTAGTGAGTTTCTAACTCCATCTTTGCTGTGAGATGCTGGTGAATGTTTGTGTGTGTTGTGGTGGGAATTTCTGGCATGTGGAAGCATTCTGGTGCCACAGATGAATACCAGAGTGATGCTGCAATTGCCCTACCAAAATCCTCCTTTATTTTCTAGTCCCTTCCAGGGCATTTTGTTCTGGTACAGCACTTTTAAGCAGTACTTTTATAGCTGTAAATAGGATGGTATAATGCTTTAAAGATGTGGAGAAGATGAGATGGTTCTACCAAATGTCGTATGTGAATGAGGTGGTGGTGTGAAAAGAATTTATGGTGTTGCAGTGTCTGGTGTATGAGGACTCCTATTGTTCAGATCATTCCCTGTTTATAAAAACAAGGAAGAAATGTACAAATGTGGCTGTCCCATGTGACTTTTTTTTCTACTTTTTTTCTTCATTGGCAGCCTAAAATCTTGGGTTTTTTCATCTTATCTAAAGGGCACTCACAGTTTTAAGTGTGAAACCTTTTTGCCACCATACTACATTATCTATTCCTACCAGATTATAAAGATGCACTTTGTTTCCCTTCTCCTTTGGATCTGTGATGCTTTTACAGACTGAGAAAACTGAGGTCTCCCCCATATGCCAGCTTTGGATCCATTTCAATCATAAGTCTTTCCAAAATACCTGCTTACTGAAGGGGAAAAATTTGCTGAAAGGTAAGAATAGTTGAACATAAATTAGTAAAATTAATTCTGATATGCCTGATTGGTAGTCTGTGTGCAAAAAGAAAAAAAAAACAAAGCACAAAAAAATCTCCACATTACAGCCGAGTGTTGCTGTGTTTCAGATACCCTCAATTAACTTCTGTGTGCACTGATGGCTGTGGCTGTGAGCACCCTTGTGCTGGGGTTGCCACTTGGTTGTTTCCCTAATTGGCAATAAAGTGGAGTCTCTCAGTGATGAAAAATAATAAAACCAGGGATCCTTACAAATATTTAATAACAGAAATGCAAGGCATTCTGCTAATGGTAAAACTAAGGCAAATGGACTGAGCTTGCCTTTGTGCCAGGAGGAGAATCAGGCTGTCTGCAGGGTTGCGGATGCCTGGTATTGGCTGGTTTTCATGCGTTGCTTTGGTTTTGCTTGCCTAGTGTCTTCCTCTATGTTTCATAATTTCAGTGTGGTGAAAAGTCTTAGTGGCTGTATGTTTTTTCTCTGATGCATTAATACTTATACAACTCTCTCTGATGCCAATGTATTGCTTTTCTGGGAAAATGATTTTATTTTTTATATTGAAGCAGTACATTGTTACATTTGCTGCTTTTTTACGTGGAGAATTTTGGAGATGAAATATTCTCCTAGCTGAGAAAATTAACTACACTGCATGCAGTAGTAACTTCTTAGGCTATTGAAACAGATACAAATATTGCACTTTCCTTTTGAAATTGTAAATTGTTTGGCATTTTTCCATCTGTCAATTGTACCAGAGAGCAGAAATATGTTACTTCATTTAAACGAGGCTACAATAGTCACTTTCCCTTTTAACTGTTGTTCACTATAATGTTCAGGTCCTAGATGCTGTGGGGAACTAGTCCAAAATATTTATTTTGGATGTTAAAAAAACCTAACCCCAACCTCAAAAGCCAACTGTTCTGCATAATTTGAAGTTCTAGTAAATCATCAATGCCAAAACACTGACAAATGTCCTTCTAGTAACTTGATACTAACTACTCTAAATCTATACATCGTTCTATCTTAAACATGGAGTCAGCTTGCATGGTAACTATTTTAACTGCTATTGCCTATGATGAGGTTTACATTATCCAGCAGAGTTGTTTACTGGTTTTGGGTATAGAACTAATAAATCATAACAGTCTTCTGGGGTTTGTTGAGTATTGCAAGCTAATGCAGTGGTTACTTAAATGTTTCTGATTTTTCCCTGTGTGATTCAGCAGAGCTGTGCACTGAAGGAAGGGAACATAACGGAACACCAGTCAGTAATTTGTGTACCTGAATAGATTTCCATAGCTTCAGGTGTAGCTGAAGACATTGAAGCTTCACTGTAAGTTAGGTGTTTAGTTTTGTCACCTTCAAACACTTTGTCTTCTTCTCTTTTCTCCCAGAGGTTTTCTGACATTTGCTAATTATTTTTTTCCTGGGCTGATGACTGAAATACAAGATCTCCATCTAGATTATCTTTGGAATTAAATGTATTTTTAAAATAGTGACCTCTGGGAATGGAGTTTAGAACTAACTGGTTTTCAAACATGCTCAATGAAAGCAGGCAGATGCAGTCTTCCTTTGACTCAGTTGTGTTGTCTCTTTGAGGGGAACAGGGAAATACAGTTAATAAGGATCTTTTTCCCCTCAGAAAAAAAAAAAAAAAGCCTTGCAGTAGGTTTTGTATCGCTTATTGCCAATATCAGGAAGCAGCCAGGCCAGCTGGGAATGGGAGCCCTTCCTCTGGTAGGCTGTGGCTCTTCATGGGAAGAAAGAAGGGTCATAGAAAAGCCATGAAAGACACAAGAGTAGTGGTCGGTACTCTGTAGTGGTTTAGGCCTTTCTGGGTGCCAGATGCCCACCAAGTTGTTCTGTCACTACCCATCCTAAACTGGACAGGGGACAGAGAAAAATGATACGAAAGGTTTGTGAGTCCAGATAAGGACAGGGAGATCACTCAGCAACTGGTGTCACAGGCAAAACAGACTCAACTTGGGGAGAAATTATTTGATTTATTAATGAACAATCAAAACAGAGCAGGGAAAATGAGAAAGAAAACTGAATCTAAAACCTCTCCAACATGGGTCCTTCCCATGGGCAAGCTATTCCAGCACGAGTCCTTCTCATGGGGTGCAGCCCCTCACAAACTGCCCAAACATGTCATCCATGGGGAAAAGAGTCCTTCAGGAACAGACTGCTTCAGCATGGGTCTCTTACAAGATCACAAGTCCTGACAGCAAACCTGCTCTGGCGTGGGCTCCTCTCTCTCCACAGGCTCCCAGATCCTGCCAAGAACTTGGTCCAGGGTGGGCTTCCCACAGAGTCACAGCCTCCTTCAGACATCCACCCACTCTGGTATGGGGTCCTCCATGGGCTGCGAGTGGATCTCTGCTTCCCGGTGGCCTCCATGGACTGCAGGGGCACAGCTGCCTCACAATGGTCCTCACCACAGGTCACAGGGGAATCTCTCTTCCAGTGCCTGGGCATTTCCTCCTCCTCCTCCTTCTTCATTGACTGGTGTCTGTGGAGATATTTTCACATTCTCACTCCCTGTTGCTGCTGCAGTTTCGCAGCTGCACAGCAGCGTCTTGCCCTTCTCAAATACATTATTCAGAGAGGTGTTACCTCAGTCACTAATTGGCCAGGCCTTGGTCAGCTGTGGATCCATCTCATAATTAACTAGCCTTAGCCCTGTGAGCTGCAGGGGAAGCTTCTGGCAGCTCTTTGTTTAAAGAAGCCAACTCTGTAGCCCCCCTGCTACGAAAACCTGGCCACACAAAACCACTACATACTCCACATGGAATAGCTCTCCCTTGGAGACAGCATCTTTGACATAGGCATTGGTACTTCTGGGAGCGTTCTGCCTAGTCTGGACAGGTTCTTGTATCCCTCACTGAGTTTTTCTTAACTGCCTGGGCTTGTCTGCAGAATTTTCAGTTCGCTAGTTTTGTCTGAGCTGCAGTCCTATACCCATGCAAGCATCTGTGGTTTGTGCTGGGAGATGGATTTGTTGTAGTATTTCATGTATGTGAAGTGCATCTGTGGTGCATGTTTCAGCACAGCTATCAGAACACCTATCCTCTGCTAAAGGAACAGTCCAAATGATGTATACCAAGGCTGTAGGATGTATTTTTCTTACTAGCTTTTTAAGCACATAGGAAGAAGAAGCATTGGCTGGTCCACGGCTCTGTCAGACTCCCAGATCAGTTACTTCAGGAGCCACCTTGAGTGTCTTGCACAGACAGCTTGTTACCGGGGAATTGCTCATGGCCCACAGTCTGCTTCAGTCTGTCTGTTTTCTTATTTTTGAGGGTTGTAGAGTTTCTTGCATGTAGGATCAGTGTTCTTTCCATGCCTGTCCCTCTGCCTTTTCACATGTGACGAGACAGTTTGTGTTGTAGGTAGTATGGCATGCTTGATTGCATAAGGGATGGTTTGCTACCCTGAGCCTGCAGCTGTGACCTGCTCAGCTGAAAAGCCCACAGACATTGGTTTAGGAAGTCTTTGAGTCAGAGAATCAGCTGTTGACACAACTGAGGTGTGTGTTTGCTTGACATCCTGGTTGTTTGGATACCTTTCATTTTTTAAATAACTTATTTTTTAAAAAAAGCTGTTTTATTAGAGGATTTTCCCCAAATTAACTAATCCTCAAAATATGCATGTTTCTATGGTTTCTGGTCTCCTGGGCTTCGGTATAAAAAAGTTCTCATGTTTCAGGTAATCAAAAAGGATCCCTTGCACCCCCCTGCCTTCTGAAAAGGGGGAAGATCCAACAATACAAGTCAACCTTGGTAATCACTTCCTCCTTCCCTTAGATTTTTAAGTATGTGTGACATCATACCCAGCAGCAGGCACTGCTTCTCTCCCTGCTCTAGTACAGGTCTGGCTTTCTCCCTTCTGCAGGGGCAGTACAATCAGTTTCACTAAGTCCCGGTAAATTTGCAAAGTCCGTTTTGAGGGGATTATAGAAAACCTTTTGACTGACCATTTGTCAAGTGGGTTCGTAACCAGCTTGTAAGTATTTTTCTTCTTCAAAGTAGAACTAATGCAGTGTCTGTGCAGACATAGCAAGAAATGTAGCATTTGCCTTTAGCGTCTGTTCTTCCAGGGATAGTGGAGCAGACCTGTCTGAAGCCTGGTGTATTTCAATGGCAGTTTTGAGTTGTTCCATTTACTTCAGGGCAGACACAGCAAAAATGTAGCTGGTTTGGTTATTTTAAGTTTTAGCTTACAATACTTGGAATGCTTCTGAGTAGGCTGCTCTCCTAATTTACAAAAAACATTCCCCACCTAGTATTTCTTATTTATCTTGCTTAGCTGTGTGAAAATCATGGTTTCAACGATTTGCCTGTTAAGTATTCCTCTACGAAATTAACATTTTCTTCTAAAAACACAGTTAGAACACATCTGGCCAGCCTCAGGTGATAGTCTGCAGGAGTGCTTCCCACTCTGTAATGGCAATATATTAATCACCCACCACTTACAGGCTACTGTTTTCTATAAGAGAACTTTGAAATTCTCTGCAAGAGGTGCTTGGTTTCATTTTCTTTCAAATTTCCTTTCTGAGCAATGACAAGCTCTCTGTTGTTGGTGTGCATTGCATGCTGCTTCTAAGCCAGAGAATCTCCAGACTGGTAAAGTGGAAGAAGGGAGCAATTTATGTCATAGATGTTGATTGATCGCCTGTCCCTTTGGACATCTTACTAATGGCTTCCCAAAAGAAAGACTTACTGTATCGGGCAGAAAACTGGAGGAGCCATTGTGTATTCAGCAGCCTGCAGCAGTTCAACTATGGACAACACCACAGACGCTCTTAGACAGAAAAGCATTTAGGGCAGAGTTAGGCAGTCCTGCTCTGTGACCTCCCCCAAAAGGATCTTTAGTTTTCACATACGGGGTTAGTGGTAATGAGGAAGAGATATTCCTGTCTTATACTTGCTGAGGCTTTTGCTTTTTAAGTCAAATTTCCTGCGTCTTCAAAGTGAGGAGAAGGTTCAAAAATATTTTAAAAGCCTGCATACCTTGGGAGGGTGGCATGGAGCAGGGATGGCTGGGCTTTGTGCCAGAAATTCAGTCCTACCCTCAAATCTAGAGCAGAAATGGTTTGGTTTTGGTAACTTGTTGAATGCAGTGACTGAACATTGTCTGGCTTCATGTACCTGAATCTCAGCTCTCACACCACCAGAGCAGACAACTATCTCTACAGATCTCCCTTTAGGCTCTACTGGTTACAGTTCTCAACATTTTGGTGTATAATTAGTAGGCCTTTCCAGTCTCTTACCCCTGGTGTTGAGGACCACCAGAACTATTCCCCATATGGTCAAAGCAGTGTTTAGAGGAGTTGAGCCTGACAAGCACCAACTATTTGAACTCTGCTCGTGCAGGAGCCAGTCTGTGACTGCAAGTCTTTGAACTGAAGTCAAAAGATGTGTCCTCATATCCCGACTGCTTGCCATTTGGAGCAGGGTATCACAGTATCCTGGATCTGTCTCCCTGGTTAACACACCTGGGTGTGTGTCCCTTTCTGTCCAAAAGCAACCACAGCACTGGGTACTGATGCACACAGAGTCCCAGCCCAGCCTGCAGCTTGATATTTGCTCGGCCTGGGACAATGGAGTGTGCTCACTTGATGGGCTTGAATCTGTACATGTTTGCTTCCATGGCTGCTCGTGTAATTTGTTAGCTGTTCTTTGGGCACAATTCCATGCTGTAGGGGTGGCTGTCGCTGCTGAGGCCAGCACAGTTAGGTACATCTGACACTGTGCAGTACCAGTCAGAGTTTTAAGTAGTTGTGGTTTCGAGGCACTGTTTCTAGAATGGATTGTCTGTCTTGAGTAGTGGATTTACAGAGATGTATCTGCAGCGGGGGTGACACATCTGGGCAGGGTGCTCCAGCTGAAGGGCAATTTCTGTCTTCTGGAGCTAACCTGTTGCCTTACCCTTCCTTTGTCCCTTTCCCTGATCTGTTTGCAAGTCTAGTCTGTGGAGCCAGACTGAGTATCTTTGTGCTTGTGAGGAAGGCAAACCATGGGACAGCTTAAAAATTTCTTTACAAGGGTTTCAAGCAGAGAACAACCAATGCAAGTCCCTGTGTGTGTGTGTAGCTCTGGGAAATGTTCTGTGTACCAAGATGACGGGGGTAGGATAAGGCTGTAAATAAGAGGATAAATGGCTGCAAGGTGCTGTGTTCGTTCTCCCTGACATTTATACATGTATCTTTGGATCAAAATCAAAGATCTGTCAAGCAGATCTTTGGAATATGCTGTGGTGCAATTCGCACACTGAGGGCAGACGAGAAATGAAGAGCAAAATTAAACTGACTAATATTGAGATACTCCCTCCCTAACATCACCCACTTCCTACCACTGCTCACCTGTCAGCTGTGTCAGCCCCAGCACTCCAACTGCTTAGTATGCATCTTGGGTCACTTCTGAGGCCATGATTCAGAAGCTGCTGAAGTGCTTCCTAAGCAGGGAATGGAATTAAACGAGTGCTTTCCTGAATTTGAATCAGGTTCATTGGTGTGGATTTTTATTGTTTGCATTCTAGTATGAAGTAACCCTTTTCCATTAGTTGTTTTTACATTTTCTCCACGTTTCCAACATTAACCATTCCTTTTTTTTGTTTGTTTGTTTTCTTTTCCAGGAAAAGAGGAGTAGAAGTAGTACAGGTGAGTAAAAACTGGATTTGAGTTTTTTCTCCTCTGTTTTCTTGTAAAGAAGGTTTATTGATTTTAAATGCTGTCATTTAGATGTTGGCATGATCTAGGCTTAGTTATTTTGTTTTCTATTCAGTTTTCTGCCACAGATAATTGTTTATTTGAAAAAGAGGCTCACTGTTTTGTGATTTATGTGTTGAGCCCATCTAGTCTTAACAGGTGACCTGGTGAAAGTAGAAATGCAGTTTGGCTTTTCTTGTGTCTGCTAATTAATAAGATCTGATCATTGATCAGGTGATGTTACTCTGTTTATTGCATTCATAGACAGTCAGGCTTAACGGAAACAGGAGCAGGCCTTTGAAAAAAAAAATCTGGCAGAAACAATGGTCTTGTAACCCAGGGAGCAGAGAAATGATACTCAGGTGCCTTCAAGTTGAAACCCACCTGTGAAGTTCAGGTGTTGACTACATTTGTTTTTCCCAGGTCTAAATAGTCATATTTCACACAAGATGGATGATGGCAGCTTGGGAAAGGAATTATGTTACCATAGCATCTGTAACATAGAGCTTTGTAGCCCTAAAAGATCAAAGGGGAAACATGCTCTTTCCTTCTGGCTTATTTTGTGTACTTAGAAGAGTTGCGTGTCATCAGTTTCACTCTTGCTGTTGCTTACCTACTGCTTGTTTCACACTCGAAGGTGGTCAGTGTGTTCCTCACACTTGTTTTCTCATATCTCAGTAGCAGAGACGAAACTGCCTCACTAGAGGGGACGGAGGAGAGAAGAGGACAGTGGGGTGTTAGTCACTGATAGTTGAGGCTGCTCTTAAGTCCATGATCTTAAGTTCTCAGCACCAGCAATGAATTGGAGAAAAGCACTTAAACCCTACTGAAAAATCAGTCAGTGTTATTTGAAAGGATCCACTATTAGAAAATGTTTTTAAAAAGCAGTCATTGCTAGTTAAACTGGAGAATACATTTTTCAGGTGTGAGTGGTTATCTGAGAACTGCATGGTATTAGAAGGACAAGGGGCATATAGCTTACTGGCTATATTTAACCTTTCACCACCATACAACATCATCTTCCTTACTTGTATTGGAATTGCTCAGAGCTAAGGAGCAGCTTTTTTTGTCAGTTGTGATAGTATCATCTCCAAATTTACAAACCAGCATTTGTGAACCACAGCTTCAGCAGCAGGACAAGGAGAAAACATGCTTGTATTTGTGTCACTGCTTAGAGGATATTATTATATTAGTAAAACCCCAGTGTATTACAGTTCAATGTGCCTTGCGTTTGCATTGTACATTTAAGCAGCAAGGTGCTCATATGAGATGAAGTCAATGATGCACCAATTACCTGTGCAGAGGTCAAATTCCATTTTACCTTGTGGATTAAAGTTGTAGTCCTTCCACAGGTCACCTCTTAGTCTTCTGATGTTTGCATAGCTTAATGGCTAGTCATCAAATAGACACAAAATGATTGGAAAGAATTTCTTTATAGGAAGAACATTTTGGGAAACATTTGGACAGAGTAGACAGGACTTTGTGTAAAAGTACTTCACAGTCTCCGGTTTCACAGCATAGTTGAGAAATCAGACTAATCTGTACAGGGAATTTTTGCCCCAAAGGCATGCCTTAAACATCACTCCTCACGGATCACTTGTGTTGTCTCATATATCCTCATGCATGTACTTGTAGCCAGTAGGGAATTTCTCAGAGATGGGCTCTTACTCCATCCAGCATTAGTAAAAAGCTTTGCTTGAGCCACCTTGCATGATCCATCCCACGAGCCCCACTGCTAGACAGAGGATGTCTTGGTATTTATCTGTTAAAAAAATTATTTGGCAGAGGAGTATTGTTTTCCTGTGTTAAGCAGCATCGGAGTTTTTTTATGTTTCCCCTTTTCCTCCTTTAAAGAACCTACCCTGTTCAAGAAAAAGCAGCTCTTAGACCTGACGATAGGCAAGTAACTCAAAGCACAAACATGCACAGACTTTGTCTTTATCTTTTTTTATCTATTTATTTATTCTGTCTATTTTCTTCTTTACACAAGTTCATGTTTTTCTGAATGTAAATTTGCTTTCCAGTAATAAGAAGTGGGTTGGAAGGTAAGGTTCAGTTGCTGGCTTCCAGGTAGCAAAGCACAACAGACTGGTATGTACTGGCTTCTGCGAACAGGCATCGGATTATTCTTTTCCAAAGGTGTTTCACAGGAGCAGGAAATAATTTCCTGCTACTAAAGGGAAGTATTCGGATAAGCCCTTGTGTGACTTCTGTTTCCTTCTTGCAATGAGGAATTTCTGTTCTTTACCTAGACCGATAACAGAGTCTGTTTTGCTTGGGGCTCTTTAGCTTGGAG
>WBNH01000026.1:103661-121905 GCA_013401255.1 Urocolius indicus | reverse complement strand
TCTCCCTCCTTGGAGATCTTCATATCTGGCTGGATGGGTTCCTGTGCAACCTGATCTAGGTGGACCTGCTTCTGTGGGGAGGTTGGACTAGATGATCTGTAAAGGTCTCTTCTAACCTCTACTATTCTACTATTTTATTAACAAATGCAACCCAAAACCACCCAAACTCTCAAATGAAGTAATTATTTGATATAATATCCCCAATGACTGCTTGACATTTAATTGTTTTAACTTTTAGCAATGAATAACAGCCACCTGTCCAACAATCTATTTAGAGAGCACAGATTCCATTTGTTATAATTAAAAATCTTGTTCAATGTCCTTCACTTGATTGGTCATTTGGTTAGAAAATGCAAAGTCATTTATTAAAGTGATAAACAAGGTCATTTATAGGATCACTTCATCCTACTCACAGCTCCACAAGTTTGTGCTCTGCAAGGCTGGGATAGCCCAAGTGAAAAGACAACAAAAACATCCCTTCCAATAAAAACACTCTTTTGTCTATCTGTGTCAGTTTGCTAATAGCTATCTGTTTTGTCATTACAACAGGAAGACTGCAGATTGCATGTGTAGAAAGGCACAGTCCTTACGTACTGCAGCTTTGAGATGAAATACCATTTTTGCTTTAAAAAAAAAAAAATCATTCTCAAAAAAATAACCTCATTCTCAATAGCAGTTGACAGACAAACTCTGACAGCTTTTGTGTACAGGAATATGCAACTACTTCACTGGTGGTGCTTTGGATTCAATATTTATTAATTACATTTTGCAAAAATATCTATAGAAGTGCTCTTTGTCACATTGCTGACTGAGAAAATAGTAAGAAACAGGAACACTGCAGAGAAACATCCAAATTCTCTCCCGGTAAAGTTCAGACTGTCTGCCTCTCTTATGCATCATTGCAAAATAAGACCACAACCTAGATACACACCATAACGCTGTAAAAGTACAGGGACAGAAGCCATGAGGAGGGCATGACTTTCATCCCACATTACACTTGCAATTGTGGGAAATGCTTCAAGGAATGAGAGGATGGAAGCCACATCTTCCAGGCTGGGGAGAACATCAGTCAGGTTAGGACAGTAGTTAAAAACATTGTCACTGATGGTCTCATAGAGTTACTATAGACAATGGTCCAGAAGTAACAACACTGTAAGAACTGAAACTATTTCAATGAATAATCTTTTGCTAATTATATCAAAAGAACTCCATGAGTGCCATGCTTCAGCAGTTCTTCTAGTTCCTTCTAAAAGAGCTCACATGACTTAATAGTGTAAATTTTGAGGTGTCCCCTTTAGGCAAAAATGGCAAAAACTCTCTTTTGCGTCAGTTGGCACCATTCTTGAAGATAGCTGCCAGCTACCCTGGGATGCTGGGATTTCTCACCACAAGCTCACACTCTTGAGAACACACCCCGTACTCTACAAGCCACACAAAGCTGCTATGTGATACGGATTACCTTAAGCAGTAACATTTCTCTAGGAGGGATTTCTCTAAAGCCAACACACAAATCTCAGCATTGGCAAGGCAGCCAAGGACAGAATAAATGGTACTTCAAATAAATGAACAGAGGATAGATTGTCATCAAGGGCAAATTCAAACACAGTCAGGGTGCAAAAGCAGCTCCGACAGATATGTACAATGAGGTCTGGGATGGCATTAGACTCATCATGGGAACATGGTGCTCAGAGCAGCTGCCTGACCCAAATCCACTGTCAGTGGCTTGAAAACAGGATGAAGACAGTGTTTATGTGCTGTGGTTTCACCATGGGCATAATTTCCTTCTCTGTGCTCCTCTTTAACCCTACAATTGCAGATGATACGCTCAGACAACCAAGGCCTAAATGGGTGTCACTGCAACTGGTGTGAATACTCAATATGGGATTTGGATACCAGTTAGGTGCATCTGAAAGTTTTATTCATTTGAAGATCTTAGAATCTTCTGCTTGAAACCAACCCACGGTGTATATCAAGGACTTTAGGGATGCCTTCAATTCTCATCAGTGCACTCATGGTAATAAGTGACTTTGAAAGTTCATTTTTACAGGAATATTCATAGCTGCACAGGAGCTATTGCATTCTTGCTGTAAAAGCTGTAATAACTCCTCTGGAACCATCTCAGATCCAATGAGGCATCAAGACAAAGCAAGCTATGCACACTCACTACAGATCTCAAACAGCAGATATCTGTCCTTCTGTTGAAGATTAAAAAAAAAAAAAAAAGATACACAGAATCATAGAATGGTAGGGGCTGGAAGGGACCTTTAAAGATCATCTAGTCTAACTCCCCTGCCAAAGCAGGCCCACCTAGATCAGGTCACACAGGAAGACATCCAGGTGGGTTTTGAATGTCTCCAGAGAAGGAGATTCAAGAACCCATCTGGGCAGCCTGTTCCAGTGCTCCCTCACCTGAACAGTAAAATAGTTTTTTCTTATGTTTAAATGGAACTTTTTGTGTTCCAGCTTTTTTCCATTACCCTTTGTTCTGATAACCTCCATCCTGTAGACAGTTCTAAATCCAGTCCTGCTCACTTTATTTATACAAACAAACTGAAAGGAGTCAATTCATGCTTGAAACACCACACTGGATATTAAAGGAGTCGAGCATGGAGATTGTGGTCTTGCATAAGCAACAGATGAATTAAGGACTGATTAATAGCTTGTGTCTAAATATGCTTTGCTCAGTCAGTTAAATTTACAATACATTCTTAACGGTATTGATAGGCTGTAGACGGATGGGAAAATTATGTGCTAAAAAACAAAACTGAGGTGAGGAAAGGAAATTAAATCTCCATTTAGCAGAAAAATTATTTCGATATTTGTTTTCCTTCCCAAGCAAGAAGAAATCAAGGACTGTTAAAACTTCCTAGTAAACAAAATTTTAGTTCCCATCAATCAAAATATTTCATTTTATTAAAACTGAAATAATTAATTCTCCAAATATTATGTCTATAACATAAAAGCAAACAACCATCAAGGAATACATTTCAAAGTTGTCAGACTTTGGCAGAGTACTTTAATTCCTCTTTTTCTAAACAAAGCACGAATAAAACCATGATGTTCTTATATGAGGTTAATGGTGCAAATACAGAAAGAAATACTCGATCTGAAAAATTTCTACTCAATCTCACTATCAGAATTTTTAAATATTGCCAGTTTATTAATATATAGGATATTGCCTGATCCAGTAAAAAAAGTGAATTGCTATGCACCATCTTTGACAAGTATTACTTAGCTTCATAATAGAACCCCAATTCAGACACAAACATTGCACATGAACAAACTATTTTCAGTTTTCTTTGGAATTTAGAATAAACCTGTTCTACAAGTGTAGCTCAACTGCTACTGTACGGATTTACATGTTCCTTTTTCCTCCTACTGAACTCCTTCAATAGATCAGTGACATTGCTGTTATTTAATATAATGCTAATTTTAGACAATACTTGAGTAAAGTAGCACAGTAAGACACAGTTATGTACTAAACAAATATAGATAGATAGCATGGGAACTTAAAATACTCTGGTCAAAACATATAAAGAAAGGGAATGGAAGAAACTATCATCCCTATTTTACAAATGGGGAACAGAAGACTAGTGAGAAGCTCCATGTATGGTGAGGTTACCTCAGAAGGAAGTGGTAGAGCTGCCCTGCATTGACATATCTGTCCTGTGCACAGCAGCATTACAAGATTTGTCCAGGGTCATGCAGAAAATCAGCATCATATTCCCTCTAAATTAAAATCTGTTGCATGCTACTCCAAGCATATTCACTCCAGGACAGTGTTTCTCCTCAGAAACCAGATGACATGTCCAAGTCTGAATGAAGGAGATATGCTGAAGATACAACAGCCATTGCCCAGCATGGGTTCCTGTGAGAGTAACACGGGCATTTAAATATGCTTCTTGTTTTAAATTTCTTCTTTGTTAAGGACTAGTTCAGATGCAATGCCCACTGGTTAAATACCGTACTCTCTCAATCACATGCAAAGACTCTATGCTTACCATTTTAACAAATCACATTTGTCTTACACATCCTGGAGTCTCCTGTAGTCAGGAAACCTTTAAAGCTATTTGACTTCATACAGCTCTTGCAGACAAATGAAGTGGCAACAGTGAAATGTTACCACACTGTGCAATGAAAATGGACATCAAGGGCAACATATACTGTAAGAAGAAAACCTTGTAGACTATGGGGCTCAAGTGACACATTCACATAAAAGATTTACTATTCAGATTAACATGCTGAATTTTGATAAGACACTTTGCATTTCATTACCATGGCTTAGTCCTTCCTCTCGTTTACAGTCAAATCTCTAGACCTGCTTTTTTCCCCATGGCAGGACACATTTGCATTAACAACTTCTCAAGTTGTTCCAGATCATAGCAATGTGGCATAGGCTTTTCAGTCAGACTGTGTGACACACACTTCCACTCCAGCATGGCATACACACAACTACATCAGTATTCTCTTGCTTCTCACCCCAGTATATCCTTGTTGCAGCTGAAAATTGTTAGTGCCTTTCTTCTTATTATAAAGTTATTTTGCTACAGAATCGTCAATATAATTTTTGCCTCTCCTCACACCTTCAGCATACATTCCTACTGCTTGCAAACAAAATGTAGAACAAAACACTACAAACACCACCACCAGATTACTCTGCCTCACCCTTTCCTGTCCTCTTACAGACACACTATCATTTTCCTGATGCCACAGACTCTTGAATGGACCTTCTTCATGATGATGCTTTGTCTCATTTGTATCACAAAGTGTCTCCCTGCATCTCCTCTTCACCTTTTCTGATTTTACTCTAATGGCTTACAGCATTTACAACCAGCATTTTCAAGCTCTATTTACCCACAGAAATGACACAGCTTGGGTAGTCTCCCTTTAGAAGGACTCCTCCTCAGAATGGAAAAGCAGTAAAGCTGATATGGGAGTTAATTAATAAAGAAATAAAGGATGAGAATATAATTAATGTTAGTCTATACAAGTTTCTGGAAAATAGGTCTTGTCAAAGAAACCTAATGTAATTTCTTAGTAAGACTACAAATCTGATTGATAACCGTAATGCTGCAGGTGTAGCAGACCTAGACTTGCAAAAGTATGTGGCTTTGTTATTTGAATACATTCCATCACTGGATTCTGAGAGCCTCCAGCCCCCTTGCTACCATCTTTCTCAGTCATGTCTTTCACTGGCACAGTTGCCATCACATGCTTGGGGAAGTCAGGAGGTGTGACCTTCCCTTATTCTCGTATCATGTGTGACCATGACTACATATAGATCCTTACTGTTAGCATGCAGTGAATAAAAGACATAAACTCCTGACTATGCATGAAATCAATGTTACAAGCCCCAGTGCAAGACCTAATTGGAAGAAGATGGTATTTATTAACAAAATCTGAATATGCTGGTTTTATCTATTCATGTTCATTCTCTCTTAGAGTTCATTCATCACACTGTCACATGCATCAAGGTGTGTGTGTGTTCAGGTGGTCAGGTTGAGACAATTTGTATATGCCAGAGTGGACAAGGGATATCAACTATTAAGTTCTTGTAGCACCACTTGTTTTGTCTTGACTGGCCCTGACAGGCTAGTTTTCTGGCAGGTCTTCTATACCTTTTATGAGCCAAAAGTTGAGAAGAGGCGGTCCTTTGCTTCAGAATCCCACCTACTTAGGCATTCATAAATGTTAGCACAGTTGCAGCTCATTACTTGGCTTTGCTTGTATGCAATATGTCTGAAAGGAAGTATACATCTGTTTTGCTACGGTGAGCTTCCTTGTTGTCCTAACAGGAAAAGGAATTGTGTTTGCATGCATGATATGTTAGCATCTTGTAGCCTTTATTAAAAGGGCTTAGATGTCCTTAGACATCAGGGTCTTGTGCTGGAGAGGGGCCTTCAGGGCTTGACAGCACACCACATTCTTCAGTTTTATTGCTGGGAACAATGTTCTTTATTATCAGTACCTGCCATTCTTCTCACATTTACTGTGCTGTTTTTTCCAGTGTTTACAGAAACATATTTGCATTTGTATTTTATTCATACCAATCTCAATATTTCTGTTGCAAGTCTCTACATGTTTAGTTTACATGAGAGGAAAAGTGACTTACTATGAGAGTCTCCAAAAGGAAAAAACACAAGATACTGATTCTAGCAGAGTGGATGTGCCAGTCTGACACTTTTACAAGGCACAAAAGAAATAATTGAATTCCGTTTTCAGATAGTAAACGTGTGTACTGAGCTCAGCTTATATGATCCAATGGACTCTACTAGCCTCAAGCACAATTTCTCCTATGTACACTAATGACAAAGACGCTACACTACAATTGCTTTAGATAGCTGGGAACTAGATTCTGTATCCATCAATCCAACACTTCCTATGCCTTGCGAGTTCTTGATGTGCCTGTGCATGAACTCACCAACTGCAGTATTCTTTGACATATGGACTCTACCCATAAGTGGAGACTGCGTGTGTCCTGACTACAAATTTAGCTTGCTCTTTAGTTCACTCCAGGAAAAGACTTGAGCGTCTGTGCTTCAAATGTGGCAATTTACCTCGAAGCTGCTTTCCAAGCACTGCTGATAGCTCCCTGTAAAGGGCACAGCTCACAAAGACAGCCTACTCTAGGGCCTGTCCCACAGAGACAGTGCACAGTTAGGCCACGTGTCCTCTTCCTGCAACTGTCCTCCAGCCTTGTCCAAGCAGGCCTTGTGCTTTCAACCCTGCATGCAACACACATGCGTTTGCAGGTCACACAACAAAAACATCACTTAGAAAGATTGAATCCTGCCCTTCAAACTGAAAACACACACACTTTTTTTTTTTTTTAACTCCCATAACAACGAGGCCACTTGAGGACCAAGGGAGTTCCTGTCAAGTGATGGTACAATATGGACTCCATCAGTTACCTCCAGAGAGTGCCTGAGCAGTGCAGTCACAAGCTGGTTTACAGCACTAACCCTTGCACCTGGGGCTCTGCCTCCTACAGTACACAAAGTTAGCAAGCAGGCAAAGGATGGTAGCAATCATTGATAACTGTCAATTTAGGATAGATTCAAACCATGACTGAAAACTGAAAGCTTCGCCATACCCAAATGCAAATTCCCCAAAGCCTTCCAGGCCATCCATCGCTCTTGGCTTTCTTAGTCACATCTATTCTTAACATATCTTCTTTAACATAGCAGGAAAAAGAGAGCTCAGAAGAGCACTCTGACCATTTGTCACTGTTTTGTGGATTAGCCCACTTTGACTCAATGTTTTCCATGCCACTGTTAATATGCAATGCTTTACAAGGATAGGACTCCTTAAAAATGTAACAAGTTAAGTAAAATAGACTAAACTAATCTGAATGTGAAAATACTAGGGAACTCTCTAGAAACCAGAGAATCCAACATGATAGAACTGTATAAAGAGAAAATAGGGAATCTTCAGAAGAAAACAAGGCAGACTCTCCCTGAAAACACTGGAAAGTTGAATATTGTGCCACTGAATTGAGCTGAAATGATCATGTTCTTCCTCATCTATTTAATTTCTCCCTAAAAGAGTGCATTTTTTCTCCTCATTTTAACCCATCAAAAGACCTGAATAGCTAGCATGATCCTCACTGATACATTTTTTACACCTTGCCAAGTTGCTTCTAAGCGTGCTGTGAGGTCATTATCCTTTCTTCATTTGGCAAATAATAACCCCTTATTTGTGCAATGGGACTGTATCTCATTTCACTTGCTTTAGTGAACAGATGGATGTATCACCTTTGACTTCATGTAATTTTGCCTTTTCTTGCAAGACTTCAGAGAATCAAAATTTCTTTTTTTTTTTTTTTAACCTGTACTGAATTGGAATTCTTTTGGCTTTTTTTTTTTTTTTTTTTAAAAAGCATAGATACAGACATGATGGACTCTGATTAATATCTCAAAGAAACCTGTAAGGACATTATATTTTATGAAAAATATCTGCAATTTATACTTGAAGCTAGCATCAAATCTTAAACACTCCAAAGCACGGTCTGATGAGGTTTAGGGACAAATGCATGCATAATTCATGAAAGCACAGCCATTACTGGTATCTATATAGAATGAATAGTCTTTGGTAGACACTGTGCATTTGAAGGATGCACCATATTCATGCTAGCAATATGGAACCAAATTGATATTTATGGTGTACTCACAATCCATTTGATTCCATTTCCATTTGAACACGCTGGTGAAATACAGCACAATATTCTGTTGCAGTTCCGAGCAAAAGATACACAACTTCAAGCAGAGCTCCTGATAGCTAGAGAGAGCAGGAGAGCTGCTGCCTGCACAGAGTCCACGAGGGATCTTGTTATGCCAATCTAATTAACCTGGAAAATGCTCAGCTAGCACCACGCTCTGGGCTCACACACAGATGGAAAACGGGCTGTTCAACCATTGTGTGTGCAAGGCAGACTCCTCGTGTAACTCCCAAGTCAGTAGAAACACTTAAGCATATGCTTACCATTAATGTTAAACAGGTGCTTAAGTACACTGCTGAACAGGGAACATAACAAGGAGCTCGTCTCAGGAGTATGTGATTTTTGCTATAATTGCTATTACATACATACAGGTTTTATTTATTTGTTGCCCTTAGATACAACCAACAGCCTCCTGTCCCCACCAAGATCCCAGTTCTGTTAAAATACGAGTAAGAAAATGGTGAGAGATGCTTTATTAATAAAGGGTACCTGTAAAACCCAAGATACCAGAATAAAAAGAGGTAAGTACATGTCATTTTAAAAACTTCTGGAATCTTTTGTAGATTGTGATTCCTACAAGAATGTCCAAATCCAACTGTAGAACACCTTCCTTAACAAAGCTTTTAACATATTATAAATGTAAATGTGTATAATGCAAATGTGAAATAAAATACCCAGAGAATAACATACAAGCAACAAGAAATGTAGCATGAACTTCCCTTCCCTGAGAAAAACTCTCAGATAGTAAGATCAGGAAAGGTTCAGTCCTACTGATATGAACTACAATGAATTCCTGAATTGCTGCTCTACCCACATAATTTTACACATCCTTCATGTGGTCCATAGATCCACTTTTTAACAGAGTCAGTAAACTTGGAGCTCATGAATAGTAATGCTCCTGCATTACAATCATTCGCTTCACAAACCAGATCTTCACAAGAGGTACTTTCAGCACCCTCATAGTCGGATGAGAAGGCATTAATATGAGCACATTTTTCACATCCTCAAAATTAGACACAAGAAAAGAGCAATACAAGCTTATTTCTAGGTTGCTTTGGTTATATCACACACTGCAAAAGCAGCACTTGGTATTTACAGAAAACATGACAAGCTATCATTTCAAATTTTCTCCCCATTTTTAATAACTTCAGTCCCAAATGACAAACAAAAATGTTTAACTTCCAGCATGTTTTCCAGTTTATCAGCATCAGTGAAAACAAACATAGCAAAAATGCAGGCATGCAGCATGCTCTGTGAAACATCTAATAGAGGAGCTGATTACATTCTTCATGGGGAACAACTTAGAAAATGAGAGAAAGTAAAAACTCCAGAGCGAGTTTCTTAACCTGCAGCATCCTCTGGGATAGTCACCTCATGCTGCTTTCCCCTTCTGCTTGATTTCTTACTCCGCCCTTTACCTTGAGTGGTTTTTTTTGGTCAATTCCAGTATATTTCACTACCTTCAAAAAAACCCTGAAAATCCTTAGTGACATGGAACATGGTGAGATTTTGTGTTGAGACTCAGGTCTGAAGGCATCTGAGCCTCAGACAAATCTCTTACTCATTTCAGCAGGAGTACTAAACCCGTTAAGTTCAGCAAAAGTTTTGCTTGAGTAAGTGCTGAATAATGACTACAGAATGAGGCCATCTAATGTGTGACTGGAATTCGTGCCAAGTCTGGCTCTGCACATGCCTGAGTTGACAAAATCTACTGGCCAGTATTCCCTGAAACTTGAGGGGGAATTTTCACAGCAATGACCACTCTGCTTACTATCCAATGCTCCACCTGGACACGCAACATTCACCACTGCAGCTAATCCCACAGTCCTGAATGGCTAGTTTTCTCAGACTCACTTTGACTGGACATTTGGTTGTATTTCAGGGTAATTTCTAAGGTCATTACTCCATAGTGATTATGGATGAGATGGTGGAAATAATTTATTGTTGGTAATAAAATCAGTAAACATTGAGTCACACAATGAAAGAGGCTTTATAAAAAATGAAATCCTGATTGGGTTGGTGGATGTGCACTGACTTTGCAGTTCTTCTGTTATGCCTTTTAAGATTGGGAACTACCTATTTACAACCAATGCCTGAACTGTCATTTAGCTTACACATGCAATAACTCTTCCCCCTGGTCAAAATACCACAGGTGATTGCACTACTCCTGTTCCCACCCTTTGCTTCTACGGTAATGAAGAGGAGGTTGCTGGATATACAGATGCCATAAGGAACGTGTTGTGCTTGAAAATCCCCTGCAAGACACACTCTTCTTCTCAGTGCACAGCATAAGCATTACAACACAGGTTCTCCAGGAATTCCCAGGATCTTACCCATACCACCACAAATGAACAAAGCAAATTCTTGCAAAAGCAGATATTTAACATCACCAAATCCACTTTAAGGGGAACCAGGACACTACAAATGCAAAATTCACATGCTACAATGTCCTTAAGAGGGTAGAAAATCCCCAGCATCTAGACACGAATCCAAGCTACAGCTGGGACACGGTTACCAATGCATTGTGAGCATTTGCACTCTAATGGTTTAGCTGTAGTCTGTAAATTAGATTTATTCTTAAAATGTTATTCTGAACTGCAGTCTTTTTAAAATGAATACTAAGGAATCCTGCTAAATGTGATGCTCCATTGGGAAGGAATGCCAAGCTTCGTAAGTGACAGCATTATGCATTAGTAGATTACACAAGGTTTACAGTACATAAAACAATTTAATAAATAGGCTTTGCTTGTTAATCTCATGTGAGTCACTGTTTACTGTAACACTGTAGACAGCACACATGCAAACACACAGACCTAGAAGAATGAATGCATGTACTGTGTTTGTGATCCCACTGCACCATTTGGATTAAGTTATTTTAAAGCCAGGAATGCATTATAATGTTCTTGGGCAGCTCTGCATATATGCATACCATGGACCAAATGATTTCTGTAGGCATCCAGCTGAGACAGAGCTTCTCTCCAGTAGCAGCTAGACTGCAGTGCTGGGAGACCTAACCTGCTTCTGCACAAGCATTATGGAACCCAGAAGGGGTAAAGCTCCAAAAGATGCAGCTTGTGCATCTGTGTAACCCCCCATCCCCCTGCAGATGATGTCAACAAACCCTGGAACGATGTGCAGAATAGTACTTGTCTCAGAGGCCTCATGGGGTGCTTAGTATCACCTGAGAAGCTCTAGAATATCTATGACTGCGTTTAAGAAGGAGACTCAAGACTTACAGATCTGCAGGGTAGGAGTTTATGGCTCAGTTAGTACCCCATATTTCCTTAAGTCAATGGAGAGAAGTTTTCATTTAAGAGTGCAGGTGCTCTGGCCCATTTTACACATCTACATGAAGACGAGATGAATCATACCCCAGACTCCATTGACTGAACTATAAAAGAGAGCCCACACTGACTTAAGTGTAGATGTCTACACTGAAGAAGCCAATATTTAGCCAGAGGAATCCTATCCACATTTTTTCCTAGTACAGAATGGCGAGAGCCAGAGAAACTACCACATTCCCACAGAGAATACTCCAGTAGCTCATCACCTTCACTGTAAAAACCAGGCACTTCGGCTTTTAGTCCAGAATGCTTTGACTCCAAATGTCAGCTTTGCATCTTATTCTGCCCTTTGTCAGCTACATTAAAGACCTTGCTACTACTAGAGGTTTTGTACCAACTGGAGGTGTTTCTAGGCATGATTCTTTATTGCCTTCCCATTTATATAGTCAGCTAGACGACCACTAAGTGAGCACAAAGCTCTGCCAAGAAATACAACCTCCAAGACATACACGAGTAATGCTTGGTGCAAAGCAACATGCTATGAAGTAGCTTCTGGCAGTTGAAAGATTCACTCCACAGTGCAAAGGGGAACTCTCCTCATCAAATAAAGCCTCAGGCCACCAAAATCTCTGAAACTTGTATTTTAGGTGTTTATCTTTAGAAAGAACAAGTAAACCCAGACCTCATTAATGAACAAAAGTAACCTCTCAAATACAGATGACTGCAATGCTTGTCTTCCCAAAGGCACGAAGAGACAGCTCTGTGGCTCTGTTGCTGTTCAGCACTCTACTGAATGACAGCTGAGTGGGTAGCAATAAAATCCTAACAGTCCCTTCAATTTCTCCTCTCTCACCATTTGGGAAAGCAGTGAAAAGACTCAGAAAGAGAAGGGAAGGCAGAGACTCTCCTGTGAACAGACGACTCAGAGGAGGGAGGGAGAAACAAACACCTAAGTGGGCCTTTTACTTTTGGCAAGCAATAGGAAGCAGAGGAGCTGCTGGGTAATACCAAAGAGAGAGGCAGGTAGGAGAACCATCAAAGTCAAGATCTCTAACCTTCTCAGTTAAAGAATTAAAGTTAGACCACAAGTCTCCCTTCTATTCCCACATTGCTAAATAGGGAGCTAGCAACATGGACTACTTATGTTACTGCCAAAGTTATTCTGAGACAGCCTGCCTCCATGTATTTCTTATGGGACTTGCAAATCCCGTACATCTATCATTTTCCAATACACTGTGACCAGACTCTGCACTTCTATCCCCCAAGTAAGGATGTATCTAAAGAGACACTACATTGAGCTGTCAGTGCTGAGATCCCACTGGATACTTCCTTTTGGAGCACTCTGTCATATCACCTTAAATGTGCAAAGACTCTTCATTTTCTGTCACTAGCAACATGACATTAGAACAGGCCCTACACATCTTACAGGTTTTCCCCTGGGCCACAGTGCAGCAACTGCAGTAACTGCTATGGACTGTGTACCCCTTATGGCGTACATTATCACAACCAAGGGGAGAGCTTGTTGTCCTTTATGCCTCTGATCCACACAGAATAACAGACTCCTACAGTCCTTAAAACACAGCTTCCATCTCAGTGAGCAGCAGACCAATGATGATCTGCTGCAATTCTTGCTGCAGTCTGGCAACTGAATTTCTGCCTGGCTTTAAACTTCAGCTGGAGTCTTGATAGCTCATTTGGGAACTGCTGCCATAGTTGCCCTGCTTTCAGTTCTGGAAGTCCCTGAGGCAGGGGACAGCAGCTGAGGTAGCAGACAGCTAATGAATAGCACACAAAATCTGGACTGCATTTGGGTTCTAAGTCAAGGGAAATCTGAGATACAGGGAAGGATAAAGTAGCAGGGAGTCTGCACTGGATCAGGGACTCTACTACCTCCTTCACTGGGAGAGTTTCAAGAAAAATTTATCTCTGTGCAGCTTCTTTACCCTACCATAGGACAGCTGGACTCTTGGCTGGGAAGCATTGCACCACGTTTCAGTGCAACATGATTGATTACTGTGAGCAATAAACCTGCAGGTAAAATACAGCAAATGAGAGAAAATACAATGGAACTTAATTGTCTTTTATTTATGTTTTTTATAGGAATCTACTGATCATGAAAGGCATCAGAAATACAAAATGGGCAGGAGCAAAGCTGAATTTCCTATTTGGCTGCAACAGTGTGTCTTGAAAAGAGGAGGAGCACTCCAAGGACAACAGAGTAGCTTAGCCTTCATTCAATTCCACCCCTTGAGACCTCAAAGGGGCCAGCAGACTTCCTAGGGGATAACACTTGCCACTGGGCTTATTTTTATTTGCTTTTTATATGTACGTGCAATCTGCAGGTACCAGAGTTGCAATTTAAATGGTCAAAGTAAACATCTAAATCTCCAGGCTCTTCTACAAGTTCTTTTAATGAACCAGAACTGGCTCTTCTGCCCCATTCATAAATTATTTATCCGAGTGAAGCAGGAAAAATGACACATCCATCACAGTTTCTCTTGGTAGTTTCCAAACACTAGAGCAGCTGCTGGCTAGACTGAAATTCAGAACAAGAGTTTCACAGTAATATCCTTCTAACAGAGACAGTTAGCTACAGCAGAGTACTCGTTCCTTTCACCAACAACTACATGTGCCAAAATAACAACATGCTTACACACAGCACATTGAGTTTTGCCCTCAGTACCCCTATACACTCCCACTAAGCCCACTGTTTCCACTCACCTCCTTTTCTACGTTTGAAGGTAGCATCACCTTTTTATCTTTACTGCACCTACACATCTATCCAAATTGGGTTCTCAAGATTTGCATGAATGGGCATAAGAGAAAAATCTGGCATTACTCTAAAGGTCCTCTTCAAAACAGTTCTTTTTGATGTATTTGCTTGTAAATCCATTTAAGAAAAAAAAAAAAAAAAAAGATAAAAAAGCCCATGTACATTATAGATCAGTCCCTGAGAAGACACGGACAAGAGCAGAATAAAATAAGTGTAGTTGGTTATTGTCCTTGACCTGAAAACTGAATGTGTAAGGGAAAACACTGGAGTACTTTAATGAAATCAATTGTATAGCTGTACCTAACATTAGGATTAAATGTAAGTGCATTATATTAATCTCCAAAAGTGATAAATGTTTATCTACACACCCTACGGCTGCGTATTAACTTGAAAAAGACTGTGGGAAAACTCATGGGGCATGTCAGTTCTTACTAGAAGAAACCACTGTGTATTCCTCACTCCCTATAGTATTTATACAGAATTAAGAGAAATCCCATTGCAAGAGCTTGAACTGTTTCTGTAAATTACATTCCCCTGGCTCAAATGATGAATGGGAAATACAGCAGTAAAATCAAAATAGGCACCTTTCCAGGTAAATGTTGTTGTTTAAAAAAAGCCAAAACAAAGCCCCAGTGAAATACTGTCACAGGGATAAAAACATTTATCTCAGTATCACAAGAATCGCTTCATTTTTCACTGGTCTAATTAGGTAATAAAGCAATCACAGGTAGTGTGACTCCACGAGCTATCACCACACTTAAAAAGCACCCACTGCATGGTCAGGAACCAGTGTGCCAGTATTATCACTTGCTGTCACATCATTTTAAGAATGAAATAGCTCAATTTAAGAAAGATTTTTAAAGAGAAGAAAAATCAATACATGGTTAGAAACTTGTCAAGACTCTAAGCAACAGCAAAACTGCCAGAAAACAAACAAAACAAAACAAAACAAGAAAACCACGGTGGGTTTTGAATTTTCAATGACTTTTCAAGTTTTGGTAGGTGATTAATGCAGCACAAACTGTATGGGACCTCCTGGGACCCCACACACCACCCCACACCCTGCACTTGCAATGACATGTGAGAGAGGACACTCGCAGCATCAGGTTTGGACAGGACTAGTTAAGTATTCTGATTTTAATTGTTATAAAAGTAATGAATAAGTAAAAATGTCACTTTTATAAACAACAGCTTAAGGAAAGGGGTGAGGAAAGCACAGATCTTTACTTCCTAGAACTGCCATCAGAAGCTTATCTGAGATTTCAGGATTGGGTTCACTAATCATCACCTTGAAGAAATGCAAGATCTGTCCAAATATCTTAAAGCTCAAATACGCACCTAAATCTAATTCTTGCCTAAATAAACCGCAGATCCAGTTGCAGCCACAGGCCAGATTAACACAGAAAACAGTTGTGTGTGTTTTAGGTGGCCCATAAAAACACAGACATTAATTAAAGAACTCATCTGTGTCAGCGCAACAGCTCACTTGTCTTGAAATTTCATTGACAGTGCCTCAAAAATGAGCTCTTCAAGAGAAAACCTTGCATTCAGGTCCAGGGAGACCACCCTGAGTGACAGCAAGAGAGAACTGTGACTTAGCAGCCTGGGAGGTCGGATGCTGCTCTTATTTGAATCAGGAGGCAAAACTCAGAGGCAGAAGGGCTGGAATTGTGGACAGCCCCTGCTGCACAGCTCTGCGTGCAAATCGACCACTCCAGCCTTTGCTCATCTCGCAGAGGTGGGGATACGCGGATCCATTTTGCCACGCTCAGAAGCACCAGCCCAAAAGCCCAGCCCTTTGCTGAGTGGCAGTGGGGAATCCCTTGCCTGCTCATCGTTCCCTCACTTCAGAGGCAACAAGGAAAACGTGCGAGAGGTTTTCATTAATTCTGTGACATTGTGTATGTAAATTAGGTTAATCCTGCACTTTACTTGAACAATGTCATCTCAGGTGGTTAATTATTTTTTCTTATTGATAGAGAACATCCTAATCAAAGACTATAATGACCTTGAGGATCAGTAGCTTAAGCAAATAATAATCTAAATTTCCCCAAGCTAAAAAAGTTCCTTCCAGCACCAGATATTCCTCAGACATTTAAAAGACATCATGAAAGATGCAAGATGCAATCACACAGGCTGTACAGTTCTCCCGGAAAAATGTTTGCAGAAGTTCCTGTTCAGTTCCCTTAGTTGAATTCACAGGTCACATAGCATTGCACCTTCATCTCAAAAACTACTGCTGGAAAAAGCAATATTATTGGAGTTGGAAAAGGAGGCATTTCCTTAAAAAGCCAGCAAAGCGTTTTACTACAGAACTTAATTAAAGGATAGAGGATGCTTTGGCTGCTTCTTGAACATGTCAACACGAGGCATGAGAGAAACACACTACCTTTGTATTAAATATTAGCATTTCCCCTCACATGGGAGGCAAAATAAAGATACAAGCGCTCTCCTTGAGAAGAGGGAGGGAGCAGGAGACCAACAGGTACTCCTTACTAGCTTCGAGTTATTTGAAACAAGTTATTTTTGAAGCAAGGCGCCCTGATGCCAACCCGTTTCTCACCCATCCGTGCATCCTCCCCACCTCGGCTCCAGCAGCCGCACACTCTGGCACTCCCGCACCCCCCGCGGGGCAACCAGCAGCCAAAACACACCAACACGTTCCCATCAGCATAAGATGGCAACCAACACTTCTTCTGGGAGGGCAGATGGCTTTTTGATTTATTTTTTTTCCTTAAGGGAGACGGAGGGGAGATGATTTAAAAGCCCTCCCCAGCAGGGTTGTAGGGTTTTTTTTTAAAATGGCACCAAGGCAAATGTTTCCAGTGGTAATGTCGGCGGATAGGCAAGGCAACACCCACACCCCCCAGCTCACACACACGTCGCGGTCAAGTTGTGGAAGTTGGCCGTGCCGGAGCGGTGCTCGCCCGGCGGTGCTAGCCCCAGCCCTTCGCCCGCCTTCGCTGCGCCCCGGCTTGCCCAAGGCAAGGGGACGCCCCAGCAGCCTCCGCATCACCAACGACCCTCTCCGGGAGGCTGGATGGAGGCAAGAGGCACCACGAAAGATGCCGCTTCGCCTATCTGCCCCCGCGGCAGCTCAGTCCCAGTAAGGGGGGGGGTCCCACGCGGTAAGGGGGGCGGTCTGGGTAGCCCCGAGCCCGAGCAGGGAGCCCCGCCACTTACTCGCAGTCACCGGAGGCGCCAGCAGCAGCCACTTACCATCATGTTCCCTTGCATTTTAGCCGTTTGAAACATTGCCTTTTCCTTCATTGTTGCCGTGTGTGTGCGTGCGTGTGCTGCTCTCCCGAGTTACTTAATCCAGCGGCTGGATCACTTTAGTGAGGAACCGGCGTGCACTTGCGGTGGCTCTTTTTGGTGTGGAGTGGCGGGGACCACGAGCAGCAGAGGGGGAGGGTGCCCTCTTGCTTGTTTTTTTTTTTTTTCTCCTTCCCCACCCTTTCACGATATAATTTTCTTTTTGCTCAAAAAGAAAAAAAAAAAAAAAACAATGAAAAAGGCAACACAAATAAAAGAGCGCTGTCAAAAGGGGAGGGGAGGCGGGGGCGGCTCAGGCAGCACCACAGCCACCACCCCCAGGTTCAGCTGCTGCCCTGCGGGAGCCGGCGCTGGGGTGCTATACGGTGCGGTGGGATGCGGTGGGGTGCGGTGGGCACGGGGGGGCCGCGCACACGCCCCCCGCCCCAGCCATGCCCGGACACCGCCCCGAGCCCGGGCGGTCCCGCCGAGCAGCGGCCACCCCGGGGGACCGGTTGCAGAAGAGAGGCGGAGGGGCCAATAAATAAAACGAGGGAGCTGGAAAAGGGTGCAGGGGCGGCCGTCCCCTCCTCCCCGGCGGTGCTCGACTCGCTGCTTTCCCGGGGATGGGGGGGGGGGGGGCGGACGCTTTTTACAAACGGGGGGGGGGGGGGGGGGGGGCCGCCTCTCCCGGGTGCACTGTTCACCGTCTAG
>WBNH01000026.1:0-103610 GCA_013401255.1 Urocolius indicus | reverse complement strand
GCCCCGGGGGGGGGGGGGGGGGCGGCAGCCGCTTTTTACAAACGGGAGGGTGGGGGGAGCGGAGCCGCCTCTCCCGCGTTAACTGTTCACCGTCTAGAGCCGGCGCGGCCCCGGCCAGGCCACGGCTGGTGCAGCGATGCGGGGGGAATAGGAATACGGGAGCTGCGGGTGAGGGGACGGGCACGCCGCGTTTCCATGGCTGCGCCCCGGCCCCGGCCCGGGGGGTGCCCCGGGGGAGGCGGCGCTTCCAGGGCCCTTCCCCAGCTCCGGCATTTGGGGAGCCGGGGGGACACCCGTCCTCCGCACGCCGCAGGGACGGGCAGGTGGATGCCGGAGCTCGGCCATGCCGCCGGCAAGGGGAAAGGCGGGGGCGCAGCACGCGCGGCTCTGCAGCTGAACCCCAGCCGTGCCCTTGGCTCCTCTCCAGCCCTCTCCCCACTTCTTCTGTGAGGTCGTCCTCACAGGTGGCTGGAGCAGCTGCTTGAAAATGGTCCTCTCTTGCTCCCCTCGCCAGAACGTGGCTCCTGCTGGCTTTGGTGAAGCTTTCCAGAGACACAGCCTGGAAAGCCCACACATCCCCACGGTTTATACATCTCAACCTGCATGCAGGGGAAAAAAAAAAATACATATCCTTGCAGAGACCCATCTCTTTTGTCTCTCCCTGATGCACCAGAAGTAATTACAGCCAGCTCCAGGAGAATTAGGCACCTATCGACTTAATTTGGCATGAACAGGGCTGCTTCAGATCTTGCCCACTCAAGAGGTCTTGCCCACTCAAGAGAGGAAACTCAAAGAAGTAATTTGCTTGATAGCTAAGAAGGGAAACCAAGAAGAAAAAAAGCCGAAACTCAATTCTTGTCATCCAAGGTTGCTACAGAACAAGCTCTCTGTCTTTTTGGGTTTTTGTGGTTTTTTTTTTTTTCTCAGTGGGGGGATTGCAGACCCTTCCATGGGTCCTTTTGTAGCCCATCTGCACCTTGAACTCTGGTCCTTCACAGCTTGAAGCATATTCATTTCATAGGGAATTGTGGTTCAATAGAAATAGGACACAACATGAGCAGTCCCATAGTGCTGTTCACATTATCTTTTTCTTCAAGCCACCCAGCTGTTGAAAGATATTAAAATACAAAATCTCTCACTTAAGAAGTGTCTTGAAAATGATGGTAATGGAGAAGTGAGACCCCAAGACACGCATGGGAAGTGCCACAGCAAATGATGCTGGTGCTCTGGAGGATTACCTATGAGAGCTTTTGTTCCAGAAAAATGTCACCCCTCACTTGCAGATCTTAATTGTTTTCTTCCTTGTCTTTATTTGGGAACTGCTTACACTTCATACATGGTGCATCCTGAGCAGGAAATTCTTCATCTTGTTCCTCAAACTCTTGTCTCCTACTTTCATTACTTCAGTAATTTTGATGTTTTATCAGGCAGTTCCTGTACATCTCAGTATTTTATCCTCAAGTGCTTTAATTATGTATGAATGCAAAGTATGTGTTATCTACTTCACAGTCCCATGTGCCATTACTTTATACACCGGTAGAATAATTTATCATATATTGAATTCTGGCAATAATGGGGGTTTTATTGGTCGTTTTCCCCTCAGCTTTGTCATAATGCAGCTACTGGGTTTGTCTGCTTATTTTTATTTAATATTTAAATTATGCTCTGTTGGCATTTTGTTGGTTTTGGCTGGGACAGAGTTAACTTTCTTCACAGTAGCTGGTATGGGGCTATGGTTTGGATTTGTGCTGAAAAGAGTGTTGATAATTCAGGGATGTTTTACTTGTTACTCAGCAGTGTACAGAGCTGAGGCCTTTTCTGCTCCTCAGCCCATCCCACTAGCAGGTAGGCCGGGGGTGCACATGGAACTGGGAGAAGATGCAGCCAGGACAACTGACTCCAATTGATCCCAGGGATATCCCAGACCATATGACATCATGCTCAGTATGTAAAGCTGGGGGAAGAAGAAGAAAGGAGGAGATATTTAGAGTGATGGCATTTGTCTTCCCAAGTAACCGTTAGGTGTGATGGCCCTGCTGCCTTGGGAAGGCTGAGCGCTTGTTCACCCATGGGATGTGGGAAATTATTTCCTTGGGTTGCTTTGCCTGTTAACCTGTCTTTATCTCATCCCATGAGTTTTCTCACTTTTCTGATTCTCTCCCTTGTTCCACCACTGAAGGAGTAAGCAAGCAGCTGTGTGGGGCTTTGTTACCAGCTGTGGTTAAACCACAACAGATACAACTGTACCAATTGCCTTGATTAAACCAGCTTTGTTTGAAGTTGAGACTACTGACAAAAATGCTTTGTTTCCCCATCAACAATATCTAGTTGTTGAGTTGGAGGTTTATTATTAAACACCAGCCAGGGTCCACTTGGCCAGCATTTGTACATTACTGTGTTTCCACTTCTGCCATGAATCATGCTCCCAACATTATAATCCAGAGGGTTCATGAAACAAGAAACAGAAGTCTGTGTTTTGCAACACTATGCAAAATTATTGGTGATGTTGGGGGAAAAAAAATCCCATTATGAAAGAGAGAAATTATTGTTTTACAGCTTTCAGTTCTCATTTGACAGTTTGAGAAAAGATGTAATGAATGGTTTGTCTCTGAAAATTTTACGATCAGAGTCCACCATTGGACGTTTCCAAAAGCTGACTGGATAAAGCCCTTATCACCTCGGTCTGATCTCAGAGCTGCTGCTCTGAGCAGGAGGTTGGGTTAGAGACCTCTCGAGGTCTCTTCTGGCTTACCTTATCCTATGACCCGTGTGATCGCAACACTCCAAACTGACTGACTTTTGTTTTTACAGATTAAAATGTCTGTTAAAGGAATGACTGTTGTGTTGCCCCCCTAGATGATTCCAAAACTGCATCACTCCTGATCCCAAAGACTTTTGGCTCTGCCAATCATGACTTTGGCTGGTATTTTTCATGTCTGAACCACTTTTCATTGGCTGATGGAACAGCTCAAACTCACTCTCGAATCTTGAAATATGAGACTAAATCATCCTGCAGATTTGTAGCCAAGCTGTGGCCAGGTGATCCCATTGCAAATAGTCAAACTGTCTTTCAGCTTTGGGACATTTGAGACAGCTACAAGTAATATTACCACATTACCCCCTTGAGTACATGAACCCCTCTGGACTCCTTCTCATTTAGCACTCAAACTGTTGAGATTTTCTTCTTGCTGGATGTACTCCATGTCATTTTAATGGAAATTCACTAGAGCTGCAACTCTCACTGAACAAATAATTACTTTTTTTTTTAATTTTATGATGAGGAAGTGAAATGATGAATAAAGAAAGATGATCTGATTTTTTTTCCCCCACATTTGTTTAGGGAACATTTTTTTTACTTTCTTTGAATGATGTTGAAGGATAGCCAAACACTTTGGGACCTAAGAAAGTGGTATGATTTAAGTAGCTTAAAAGCTAGATGGTGGTTATTTTGCATTTAAGGCCAAAGATCTGTCCCAGGAAACTTCAGTAAAACATGAAATGTTTCTTCATTGGACTACGCTTTTTAGCAGAGGAAAAGAGTCAAAGTTCATGACTTTTGTGTTCATTGGTTTAGTCTCAGTGCACCTCCTTTTTCAGTAGAGTAACTTCAAATATAAACATGGGAAAGTTCAGCCCAGACTCAGCTTCATCTTAACTGCAAGATCTTAAGTGAAACCCCTGTATAAAAGCCCTGGAAACTCAGACAGGCTTTGCTCTATATCTGATCTAGAAATATTCTCCATATCTCAGGTACTATGACAAAATCAACATGGCATCTTCATCTGCCAACATTTTTATAGGCCATTTTGAGGAAATGTGCTTTTCTCATAACCCTCCCAGAAGGAGATATATGAAAAAAAAAACCACAAGCCTTATAGATATTATATTCTTTGTCAGTTTCAGTACTCTGAGGCTGACTTTCTTTATCTGAAAAGGAACACAGGCTACAATGCTTACATCCTATTCACAATACTTTATTTAAAGCTATGATGATAAGAGAGTGGGAGAATTTATTTTATCAAATAAAACCCATTCAATGGATTTGATGCTGGCTCTCCTCACTAGCCAAACAAGTGTGGGAACAGTCCTTCTGAAAAGAAGGAGAGAATTAATTTCACACAGTATTAGCTGGCTGCACAGCACAGACTTTTATTTATCCAGTATTTTTAAAGAAAAATATTTTAAGGATGTAAGGCTGCAGAAAAATAAAACAGCAGCAGTTGTACTAAAAGTCAGCTCTGAGAGTATCAGGATTTCCCCACAAATAAAAGAATTTGTGTTTTAAAAATATAACAAATGGCTTTTTCTTCTCAGTCAGAGCCTTTTGTTGAAGATCCCATCTTATGCCTGTCAGCCTGATCCCACAAGCCTGTGCTCAGGCTTCTCTCCAGCCTGATTTCAACACTGTGCTCTTTAAGATCCAGCCAAGTCATACTACACCTTTGCCCTGGATTCTCGCCATCCCTTACTTACCACCAGACCTAGGTCCAGTTGTTTCACTGTGTGACCCACATCTTCTTCCCTCCACTGGGGCAGTAGGTTGAACTAAGCATCAGGGGAGTCTAATTTGCCCTTTCTGTCAAGCAACCAGGAAAACCAGTGCTTTTCAAGAAAAACGCTGAGGAGGAACCCAACTGAAACGCCTGAGATCAAAAGATCATTCAGGCTGGAAGGACCTCAGGAGGTCTGTAGCCCAAGCTCCTGCTCAAGCAGGAGTTCAGCTCTGATGTCACACCAGGTTGCTCAAAGCTTTGTGAAGTTATGTGTTGAAGTCCTCCAGAAATGGGGACCATGCAGCCTCACTAGGCAGCCTGTTCTGGTGATTCTCACAGGGTAAGAGATTTTCCTTAAATTCAGTCTGACTTGTTTCAGCTTGTGCCCATTGCCTCTCATCCTCTTGCCATACCTGAACGTGAAGAGCTTTGCTCCATCTTCTTGATAACATCCCCAAGAAACTGCAAAGCTGCTGTCAGGTCCTCCCAAACCCATCTCTTCTCCAGGCTCAGCAAGTCCACCTCCCCCAGCCTGAGGGAGAGATCATCTGCAGTACTTGCTTTGCTACTAACTTATAACATTCAAATAGAATGGGATTGGTGACATCCCAAATGAAATGGTTGAGTGCTACATTGTGCAAACCAAGTCAGAAATAGAAATCAGAATTAGAGCCTTAGTAAGAGTAAATATATTCTGTAACAGTCTTAGTAGTACAACACAGGGAAAAAAAAGTTACAGCAAGCAAGCTTTTTTTCTTCCTAAGTAGATCAATTTTGAGAATTCTGTTACTGCTTGTCGATTCTGAATACTCTTCACTCCTACTGTACTAGAACTTTGCCCATATGTTTACAACTGTAGTGACTGTTCCTTCTAATGTTGTCTCCTAGAGAAGTGTAGGCTTGCCTTTGAGAGAAGAAATTGGAGAGACAAATAAAGTAAATACACTGTTAAAAAATGAAAGATTACTTCTGAGAATCACCAATTCTTCAAGAAATTAGAATAATGACAGAGCAGCATCTGTTAAGAAGCTACTGTTCACTAGCTCTTACTGCATGAGGGTACTTAAGCCATCTTTACTAACACAAATGGGAGAGAAAGGTCTGAAAAAAGGGAAATTATAACATCCTCTGTTTCCTTTGTTTTCTCAAAGAAAAAGAAATATGATAAGAACCACTGAATTTTAGAATGATTTGTATTTGGACCATTAAATTTTAATTTTTTTCACCCTTGCCTGCATTTTGTTGGATTACTTCCAACATTGTCACTGCATGATGATGATGATCTCCTCTCCTTTTGTTCTCTCCTCCCTCTCCACCTTATTTCTTTGCAAACACAGCTATTCACTTCTCATTCCTCCCTGTGAGATGCAGGACATGGCAACTGTACATGGAATTTGGAACAGCAGGGCAGCAAATTGTTGCCTTTAAGAAAAGACTCACCGATGTATTCCTGCTACACCAATAGGCACGTATTTTCCCAAAGGTATAATTGGACAGTTTGTTTGTCATGTACCAACTCCATCCTGGGAGAAACTGTGGGAAGCTCAACACACCTGATTTCTCCTGACACTACTTAGACACTAAATGCTTTGACATTTAGTTCTTAGAAAACATGGTAATTTGTTAGATTCATCAGGGATTTGGCTGCAGACACATCACCTCTGGACAGCTACCTGGAATGCTGTCAACTCCCTGTTATCTGCAAGTGAATTATTCATCTTCAAATAAACCATAAGATCGGTACAGAGATCCTCAGCTTGTTTTCATGTAGTCCATGATAAACTCAAGAGCTTACAGGCTCACACAGGGCACTGCCTTTATATTGTTCTGCTGACACCTCAACTGGCCTAGACAGAAACTTCCACTCTGCTCTCATAAAAGCAGATCAGATGGGAAGTCTCATACTAAGATCCATTGCACTAATGGATGTGCTGTATTTTTACTTTGTTAGGTAGAAGTACTATGTATATAGTCCAAATTTTGAGAGGCAAATGAACTTCTGTCCCTGTTGAGCACATGAGGCTTCATCCTAAGGCAGGCAGTGGATGTACTCCATGGTGCAGCCTGGGCATGAGGCAGCATTGACAGCTACAGGTTAGGAGGGTGAAACCTAGAGGATTTCTACTAGAAGTATAGATTCCCCCTTAAAGCTTCTGGGTTTTTTCCACATTTCCACCTTCTAAGCTCCATTAATAAAAGCTAAAAATACACAGAATTCAAATAAGTACTTTTCCATGAATGAAACTGTTGAAGTTGCTAAGGGATTCAGAGTAGGCAGAAAAGCACTCAGAATATAATTTTTTCTGCATAATGGTTAGGCATGTGAAATTTAAATATATGGGAATGCTAGGAAAATCTGGGCAGAATCATTAAACTCACTGGTGGTAACAGGAAAACGCTAATAGGAAGCATTACAAGACCTTGCTTTTCAGGCAAGTACCATTTCTGGTTAGCCAGAGCTAGTATTTTTTTTATACTGTAAAGCCTACAAGTCCTGTAGTAGAAATGACATCCACCTCATTAGTCTTTTAGCATCCTCACCCTTAAATGTACTTTGGATTTCCTGCTGGACTTCACCAATTCCAGTGCCTAGCCAATGGATCACACTGTCTTTGTTGAATTAAGAGTATCCAGTGCTACCCAGCTTCTCACAGTAGAATTGGGTGCTGCATGGCTTTAAAAACCAAAGACATAAAAATACGTAAAAGCATAACTAAAACATAGCATGCCACAAGCAACATATGTGCTCAGTTTTTTTTCACCAACACTGAATTGAAAATACAGACGGATTTGTGTTAAACATTTGAAAGTTTGTTATGCAACAGATTTTATCCTCTAAAACAATTTAAATTCTATTTCAATACCATTCTGGCAGTTGCATTTCTCAATGACAACTATGTTGAGATGGCAAAAAGCATTAAAGTTCCCTTCACTCAAGAGTTCACTCCCAACTATGATTCCAGCCAAGTTGGAACGATACCAAAACCACAAGTCTTGGAAGTGAGAAGAATACCACATACTGCCAAGAAAATGCCAAGCGTTAAGAGCTAAGCAAACTCATCCCATTGAAATCAACAGAAGCCCTGCCACTGAATCCACAGCTACCACCAGTGTCTACCCGTTTCCTTCAAGATGCAACACCACCATGAGTCAAGCTCACTATTGGTAGAAAATAGTACTACTGTAGACAAGCAGAAAATCTGGACCCACGAAAGAACCATCTTTTAAACACATGCCCTAGTGATGGTATATGACTCAGAAGGCATTCTGCCTTTGGTATATGTTGTTTCATTACTTCAGTGTAGTAGTTTTACCGATAACTTATTTTGTGGCTATCAGTGTATTTCTATTTAGTTCATGAAACTGTATAGGATCTTTTAGGTAGACAATTTAATGCTTGCCAACTTCCATTAATTTTTAACTCGACTTTGTAGCCTGGAAGACATACTGAAACATTCTAATTTCAGATCAGGTGGGTCTATGTTTTGATTAAAGAGACTTTTTTTTTTTCCCTTGCATTGTGATACGGATGATTAGATTTCTCTGGTAATTACCTGTATCACCTCAGAACACCCTGTGCCTGACAAAAATATTTAAACAAAATAAAACTACATTTAGTTGCATTACCCCTGTTTTTTTATGACGAGAAGTTGATACAGGATTGTCAATCCACTTTGAGGGCAATCCTACCTTGAGGGCAATGCTAATGCTTCATGCTGTTGGATGATATTCCTACCACATCTGCAAATGTTTTTTTCTCTACTTTTCAGCAGACTTTCAGTGGAAAGTCATTACAGTGGATGACCAAATCTTGTAACATAGGCATTGTAACACAATTTATTCTTCTGAGGTGTATTTAGTGAGTCAAACTTAAATTCTCAGTTATTTGAGATTAGGCACCTAAATCCTTTTGAAGAAGCATGTATCATCCCTACAAGTAACCTGTGTTGTCTATTGGTGTGAACCAGTTGTAGGATGGTGTTATGGAGTTCACTGAAGTCAAGGATTTAATCTGTTGTGTCAGTCACTTAGCTTGAATTATTTGATTTTATGAAAGTGTGAACTTGCTAGAGCAAGGCCAACATTTTATCACATTTATAAAATGCTGAAGCAAACAGGTCCCAGACTTCTCTTCAAGAATATTACACTAGAGTAATTGTTTTTCTGGAGTTAGTAAGATGGGTTGAGACCCAGTGTTTGTCTCTAAATGTCTAAAACACAGGATGAATAGACAAGGATCTAATTGTCAGGTTTCAGCTCTAAATCAAGGTATTTAGAATACAAATGATAACTTATATCATTTTGCCTTCAATTAAAGACTGTGCTGCCTAATATGGGACCAGTACTTTTTCCAAGTGGAAGCAAAAGGAGCTTTGGGACTGTTATTATTTTCTACATATCATGTTAAGTCACCAGCTTTGAAGTAGAAGCACCAAAGTTGAAACCTGCCTCAGACTTTATTTTCACTGAAAGATGTGGTCATAAGCTCTATTTTACTGAGAATAATACATTAATACATCTTAATTTGCTTTGCAATGCATCTTATTGTGTCTAATTTAGACACAGGAATTTAAATGTGAGGAAACATCTAGGTAAGGAAAATGGTGTTTATTGCAACAACTGCCTGGAGAATAGCAAAGAGCAAGGTCTGTGTCCCATCAAAAAGCATGAGTACACCACCTATGACTTACAAAGACATGTGGCTATAAATGGATAAACCAAATCCAGGTACTGTCATGGGGTTTAGGAAAGCCAGGTATTTATACTAATTATGAGGAGGTGAGTGGGACCTCTGTAGACTCCCAGTTAACTTAGGTAGATACATCATGTTTAAATAAAACGATAACACCACCACTGTTTTCCTCCAGTGCAGTGATGCAGAGAGTAGCTTACTAAGATATTCTTCTGAAATATATGAGAAAAAAATACCCCTTGCTCAAAACTATATGCCTCTCTCTGTAATTACCCCAGGAGTAACGACCCAGGCAGCTCATCTAGCTCCTAAGTGATCACCCTACAGAGAGGATCACCAAAGCCTCAGCCATCCCTTTGGAGCAAAAGACTTTATGCCTGGACTTTGTGGGGAAAGGATGACACATGCTGTGAACTGATCACTGTGTTTCTCCTTCGTGCCTGCACTGTATAGCTCCTTCACATACGGCACAGGGGAGCATAATTTCAAATAGCATTTTAGGTGCCAGCACCTCTAGCAAGCTCACTTCTTGGCTGATCCCAAAATCAAGGGGTTTATAGATGTTCCCCAAAGCAGCAGTGGGCAAGGGATCCTGGTCAAGGCTGTTGGCAGGAGGAGACTTTGAGCTGTGGATTCGGTGGACAAACGAAGGTCATGGCTGTGATGAAAAGCAGGATGCTTGTCTGGAATGCAGTGCAGAGCCTCTTTGTGATTTCAGTGGGCTTTCATTATCTGTTTTGTTTTCTATTTCAGACTTAGTTGTTCTCTTTCTTTTTTTTCTGAGAGAGGAATAGAGTTCAGTAGTTGGTCTGGCAAGAGGATATTTACGTATAATTTTTTTTGCATAACAAAATATAATTAGAAAATGTAAATATAACGTAACTCCATTACTGCACTGTACAATAAAATGACCACAACACAGGCTACTCTGGCCTCTGATAATTCATCATCGAAGTTATATACCACATCTCTATTAGAAAGTCCTTTTCCACAAAATTCATCTTGCCTTGTCATGGCTGAAAAGCAAAACCAATTTATTAAATATCAGTATGAATGAAACAGTGAAGTTCACTGTTTGGAATACAGCAAGAGAAAACATTGTGAAGTACAGCTATTAATGCCTTCTCTTACAGACAAGAATATATTTTTATTCTGAAATTTTAAAAGAAAAAATTATTCTGCATGAGCAACTTGGTTTTGAAATGCAGCTGTTTTGCATCATCCAACTGTTGCTATAGGCCTAGATCCTTGATTCAATGACATTTGCTTTCAAGTACTGAATTCTTTCCAGGTATATTATTACACATTCTGGATATGGACAACATGACTTGCACAAGGAATCTTAACCAGAAACAACAAGAGCATGAAAAGCCAAAGATTGGTTACAAGACAGAAAAACTTCTCCCTTCCCCTTTCCAAATAGAATCAAATACATAACCAAAAAGAAAAATACACATTTCTGTGGAAATTCTAGTATCTCAAAACTGTTCAGATTGAAAATATTTGATTAAGTATTTAGTAAGCCACTAATTTCCAGAGAAGCTGAGTCTTGTAAGCCCACAGTAGCTGTTGTATCGGGTGTAATTGTACAAACTGCTAAAAAAAAAAACAGACTACCATTTCTAACAAACTAAGGTAAAAATGTTTTTAAAAAAAAAGTATTTTAGAACTAACATTTGCATATTTTATGCAAGAAAAGCTATTGACTTCTGTGGTAGCTATCTGCAAGATGTTTTACAAAATGAACCCATAGAATCTGAGCAGTTGGAAAAGACCTATAAGATCATCAGGTCCAACTGCTTGCCTCACACTGCCAAGCCCATCACTAAACTAAACGATGTTCCCCAGTATCTCAACTATGTGTCTTTTAAATATCTCCAGGGATGGGGACTCCCTCACCTCCCTGGGCAGCCTGTGCCAGTATGTAACAACCCTCTCTGTGAAAAAGTTCTTCCAAATGTCCAAGTCAAACAAAACGCATTATATAAGTGGAATCACTGATTCCAAGGATGAATTAGTGGCAAGTTCAAAATGCAAGCAGCCTGTTTTAACAAACCCATGCTGTAAATGGACACAGAGATCAAACGTAGCAGAATGAGCAGAGTCAGGAATACCTTACCACAGTAGTTCTTCAATGGAAACACACAGAGCAAAAGGAATTAACTCCAATGGAAGACTTGGAGGCCTAAAGCAGGACGTAAATGGTACTGAGATGTTTTGGTCTAAAGCTGAAATCGTAAGAATTACTGCTCAGCCCCTACCTCACTCTGATATCTCTTCAGCTCCATTGGCATTGGTTGGCCTGGGCTTATATACACATGGGTTCCTACAGGCAAGAGTCCTCATTTTGAGCAGCCATGGTGCTCTAAAGCTTGCCTGTATGCTTGGGTTGCCTGCCAACCAACATCTAGAAAACACTCACAGTTTGGGGGCAAGGTGTCCTCAGCCTTTCCCACCAGGAAAGAACTAGGTCCTGAAGTCCTCTAGGGCCAAGTGCTATAAGACACAAGCAGACACTCTGAAAAGCAGAGGAGGAGGATTGCTTGGAAGCAGTTTTTAGGGAGAAAATTACATTATTTTCTCAAAACTTTATGAGGGACAAAATTTATCTTCCAATGGACTGAAACATAGACAGTTACTCATTCTCTCTTCTGTCTCCCATTCACTTACACACAAATGCTTGCTGTGCCCTGGAAACCAAGAGCTCAGTGTTTTTACCAAATGCAGAGAAAATAATTTCTGAATTGAAAACAGGTCTTACAAACCTGGGCCAAAGTCAGAGTGGAGCAATCTGATGTGCCTCCAAATGCTGCATGAGAGTGGCCAGTACAGCTGTTATGCCTTACTGAAAATATTGCTTCATTTTTTTTTTTTTTTTTGATTAAATGAAAAGCAGGCACTTTTTGGTATAAGAGATGAAACTGCTCCCTAGGCAGGTGTAACAGAAAGCCTGTTAGAGTAGCTGTTCTGATACTATTTCCCTCTTTGTAAGAAAATTTGAAATCAAAGGTGCCTATAAGACAGGAGTTCAGAATATGTGTTTTGGTGTTCTCTTTTTCTTGATGTTCCTCAGGCTGCTCTTGCCTACTCAATAAATACTCCATCTACTCTGTTTTCAGCTGACTCTGACTTCTTTGTGAATTTATGCATCTATGAAGCAAATAAATTAGATGTGAGCTGAGATGATGGAATGTAAGAAAAATTATTTTCTTCCCCTTATAACTCCCACTGATTTATTGTAATGCCATAGCTATTGTTTTTAAAAATAAAAATGGAAGACTACCATTTGAGTTAACACAATAGCACTACGATACCTATGCAACTAAATTCAGAGCCAGGCTGCTGCATGAGAGAAATGGAGATAGGTGGTTCTTCTATCATGTGCATTACAGAAAAACTTAGTGGTTTTGAGTTGTGAATAAGAGGTGCCACACAACTCCCTGGCCATTGCTGGGCATTGTGCTCATAATCCATGTCCCTTTCTCTTTTCTCCTTCCCCATCTACTCCCAAATGCTTTTAAATGGCTTATATTTCAAAATTATCAATCTGCCCTCCAGGTTTGCTTTCATTTTCCATTGCTTGTCTTCACTTTCTCTATCAAAAGTATGTTTTTATTAAAATAACCTGTAGTCTACAGCGGTCAATTCTCAGGCCTGAGATAACAAAGATGACCTTCTTGTCTCTGTCTACCAGGTTTATATTATAACAAAGTGGAAATCTGCCTGTTGCCCCTCAGATTGCATAGCTCTAGCCTCTAATATTCTAGCCTCTAAATGTAAAAGGAACTAAAATGCTGTAACATTTTTATGAATACAGAAGCAATTAAGTAATGGATGTAAGTTTGTAAATCTTATTAATTACTGAGAATCGATGCAGCACAAAGGAAAGCTGGTTCATTGAAGACTTCTCGTGTCTGCTGATATTGCTGCATGGCCTCAGGCAAAACAGGGGCTAGTTCTTGAAATGTCTATAACTAGACCACTGACTTCAGCAGGGCTGAGTGCCAGGGAGAACAGAAGCAGGGCTGCTCAACAAGGGAGAATAAGCCAGGTGCCGAGGGAAACACAGAGTAAGCCCTCATTGATGGCGCACCATCGCATAGCATCTGAGTAGGGCTATGGTGGTAACAGGCCCACTCACAAGGTGTCATGGTGGGTCAGGTCCAGGTCTATAACATGAGCTCCAGGAGACCATTCTGGAGACAAGCTGCCTGTACTGTAGGTTTGGGATGCACTCAGGGAAAGCAGGCAGTGCTAGGACAGCAGGAGACAAGGCTGGGCTCAGGGACATTGTTGTGGGCTTGTATGGAGCCACTTCTGGTAATGGGGAAGGGACTGTAAAGACGGCTCCTGTAAGACATTGCTTGAAATTTTCCCCGGCTCTGAGTCAGACCCACTTCTGGGACTGAGCCAATTAGGCACTTCCATAATCACTTTTTAAGCAGAAGCCAGAAGAAGAAGTTTCTTCCTGTTTTTCCTGCTGGTCTACCTGCTTTTTCTGGCTGATGGTAGAAAGAGTTGGAGGAGAAAGAAGAGAACATGTGGATCTCAAGGTCAGCAAGGGAAGAGAGGAGGAGGTCTCCCCTGGAGAGACCCCTGCTGGAGCAGACACTCTCCTGCATCCTCTGGGGAAATGGCAGGCTGTCCTGCTGCATCCTTTGGAGAGGAATGGTGAAGCAGAGATTTTTTGGCAGTTCACGGAAGACCCCATGCTAGGGTAGTGACTACATCCAGAGGAGGCTGTGAATTTGTGGGAGGGTGATGTTGCAGCAGAAAGTGCCTGGAATGCTGCTGGCCAGAGTCCCACACTGGAGGAGTTTGTGAACAGAAGCCGCAGCTGCTGGGAACACCAGAGAAGTTTGTTAAGGACTGTATCTCGTGGGAGGAACCCTGTATTGCAGCAGGGGAAGAATGCCAGGAGTCATCCTCCTCTGAGAAGAGAGAAGTGGCAGAGACTATCTGTGAGAGACTGATCACATCCTCCAGTCCCTGCCTCCCCCCAAGCTGTTGAGGGGGAAGGAGGTAGAGCAGTGAACTGAGCCTAGGAAAAAGAGGTGAGAGAAGGAGCTCTTAAAGTGTTGGTTATATTTTTCTCATCATCCTACTCTCTTTTTGCTTTTTGTTCTGTTCTGTTTCTCGTAGGTAGTAGAATAAACTTTCCTACTTTCCTCTCTAAGTCAAGCACTGGAGTCTGTTTTGCCTGGAACCATAATTGGCAGTGAGCCCTACCTGCCTTTGGCTCAATCCACAACAACCTTGGTTATCTTTTTTTCTCACATTTCCTGGCACCTCCACCATCCTAAGGAGAGGGGGGCTGGAAGGGGGGTAGTGAGCAAGAGACTGCATGGTGCTTCATTGCCAGCTATGCCTAAGCCACAACAGACAGTTGTCATGGGTTTGTATGGAGCAGTTTCTGGTAACGAAGAAGGGGCTGTAATGGTGGTTTCCGTAAGAAGTTGCTGAAAACTTTCTCTGTCTGTAAGTCAGACCCACCTCTAGGGCTGAGCCAATTGAGTGCCTCCACAGTCACTTTTTAAGAGGAAAAAGCTGAAAGAGGAAGATTTTTCTTTCTGGAAAGTGGTGGAAGTATTCAGATGAGTGAGAAGCAACCATGCAGACCCCAGGGTTAGTGAGAGAAGAGAGGAAGAAGTGTGCTGGAGCAGAGACACCCCCGCAACCTGTGGGGAGACAGCAGCTGTCCCCTTATAACCTGTGGAGAGGAGTGATGAGGCTGGAATCCGCCGGCAGCTCATGGAGGACCCCACATCAGGGGCGGTGACTGTGCCCAGAGGGGCTGTGACTCTGTGGGGAGGCTGTATTAGAGCAGAACGTGCCTGGAATTGTGCTGCTGCGGAGAAGATCTGCACTGGAAGAGTTAGTGAGGAGCTGCAGCCCCATGGAAGGACTCAAGTCAAAGGAGTTCGTTAAGGACTGTATCTCGTGGGAGGGACTCCACTCTGAAGCAGGGAAAGAGTGCAAGGGGTTGTCCTCCTCTGAGAAGAAAGAAGCAGCAGACACCATCTGTGCTGGACTGACCACATCTCCCATTTCCTACTCCCCTCTGCTGCTGAAAGGGAGGAGGTAGAGATATTGGGAGCAGGGAACTGAGCCCGGGAAGAGAGTATTTTTTGGGACATCTTGCTCTGTTATTTTTCTGGGTTTGTTTTTTTTTGTTTTTTGTTTGTGTGTTTGTTTGTTTGTTTAAATTTCTGTTTGTTCTGTTTCTAGTTGGTCATAGACTAAACTGTTCTTACTTTCTTCCCTAAGTCAAATAGCGGAGTTTTTTCTGCTCGGAACCATAACTGGCAGTGAGAACCATAACAGGCAGTGAGCTCTTCCTGCCCTTGTGTCAATCCACAAGCCCTTGGTTATCTCTTCTCTTCCCATCTTGCTGAGGCCTCTGCCATCCTACAGGTGGTGAGTGTGTGTGTGGGGAGTCAGTGAGCAGCTGTGCGGTGCTTCATTGCTGTCTGGGCTTCAACCACGACAATACTTCAGGCAAGCCCCAGGCACCTGAGCCCAAGCTTAAACAGAGCTTCTGGGTTGTGAGCAAAGAGCGTGAGCAGAGGCCCAAGATGAGGCTGATCAGAGCAATTCAGGGCTCTTAGTGCCAAAAAGTGACAAAAGCCTTTGAGGATCCAGATCTTGTTTCCTCGATACATCAGATCACGGAAAAATTAGGACACTACTACCTCTGTTCCAGGCTTATCCTAGAGAAAACACATACTGATGTTGAAGATTTGTCCTAATAATAACACTTAGAGGCCAAAAGTAAAGCTATTACTGTCAAAAAAAGGAGCTTACCCAGCAACAATGCAGTTGCTCAGGTCAACACTGCATACTCTTGAGTGTTAACTAACAAAGAGGAAAAAATTGACTTGGAATGGCAGAATTTTAAGGTCTGCTTGCACTCAGCAGACCCCATCTAGCTCCTCCAAGCACTAAGCAGGGTCCATGCAGTGGGTGAATACTCTGTGTGCTGCCTTACGTACCCATCCTTGTTCATGATACTTAGAAAGCAGAGCTGTATCATCTTTCCCCACAGAGGAGTTCTGTGCCACCCAGAGAGTCCTTAAATCTCAAATTCAGGGAAGATGGGATTCAAGGCATCCAGAATGGGTTGTCTATGCAGTTCTGCTTCAGTACAGAGGGGCTTGTTGGAAATAATTAAAAAAACTCCAATCCTTAAATCACTGAAACTCCTTACTCAGCAAAGCTATTCTCTGTGCAGTTACATCTCCTGATTTGAGGAGTTTGGGCTGGCTTCTGCGTTCAGACACGTTCCCCAGTGCAACCATAATTTGTCCAGTCTCAGAAACCACAACACAAAGTTCCCACAGAATCTGACAGTGGCTGGGACCTACAAAACATGAATTACTGGGACAACTGCCAAGCTTTGACTTCTCTTAAGGAGATTCAGAAATCAAAAGCTGATGAGGTTGACTCCTTAGACTTTGAAAGAAGCTTCCTTGGTCAGAGCAATTAGTGGCCTCTACACCAGTACAGTGGTCCTCCTTTTCCACCTACCCAGAATTCAAATATTCAAATGGTTTTGGTTTTGTCTTTTCTTTTTAAAAGTTTTCTTCTCAAACACAAGCAGCTGACTCTCTTCTGCCTGCTTTGGAGGTGCTGCCTCTGAGGTGAACTGTAGAGCCATGGGCACATTAATTTATCATACACCTTTCACCACTGATCATTTGTTGCTTACCCTATTTCTCCCAGGGACTTTAACTCCAAAATTGATGGTGAAATAAATAGACAGATAAATCAGCCAGCCAGAAATATCTCCCCTTCTATTACCTGATGCTCTAAGAGTGCTGGTTTCCTCTTCACCTCCAAATTTAGTCTTGACTCGTGGGCAGCTCAGACAATATTCAATCTCCATGCCTCTTTTAGATTATCCATATATAAAACTATCATGACAAAAAGCTGGCTCTGTAAAACCATAGTGCTATTGGAAAGAGCTTTTTTTTTAGTTTCAGGGCTTTTCACCATAACCTTCTAGCATATCAGAGTGTAGACACACAGCTTGGTAGCAAAAATACCTGAGCTTTGACAGCACAACAGCTATCATCATGGCTTTCTGGTTCATACTCCTGATGGGGGTTGCAAGGAGAGGGACTATAGGAGAGCTATAAAAGGAGCCCTAGAAAATGTCATCAGCTGCTGGTAGCGTGTTACTCACACTGCCACAGACAGTGACAATAATGCCCAGTGGTGCTGGATGGTGCTTTTTCAATACCAATAAAAGCTGGACGCGGGGTCAGAACAAAGATTTACAGAGGACTGTCCAGTCAGCCATCGATTCTCTTTTGGAAATTAATACATGTTTGACGTAGCAATTCTGTTAGTAAAACTGAACTGGCAGACTAAAAAATGATGAGCAAGAATAGAAATTTGAAGTGGCATGATGAGGCCAATAAACCTTCATTAGAAGCCCATCCAATGGAAGAAAACAACAAATGAGAAACGTCATTAAAAATTAGACAAATGCTGGTACAAGTCAACACAACTCCCTTCAGGTCAGAGAGCTTACACTGATTTATATCAGATGAGCATCTGGCCTCATGTACCTTGTGATTCAATATAGGCAGAATTAGCTTCCACGGCTTTGTCCTCACAACTCTGAGACCACCCTTGTAGAACTGATGTAAAAAACCAGCCTGACAGCAATGTACATATTTGTTACTATTATTAAAAGCACAAAAAACCCCAAATCAGCCTCAAAAATCCCACTACAGGCTTAGAAATAGGATGCAGCATAACTTCATGCCTTGACTACAAGTGGCTGCATCCACACTAAAAGCATTCAGTAAATCTGTGGCAGGCAGCCTGACTGGCAGAGAAAGAGCAGGAGCTGGAGCCCCTCAGGGGCTCTGCCCTGGCTGTGAATACAGCTTGCTGGAGGCTCTAGCCCTTGCTAGAAACAATCTGTCAGAGGGAAAGGAGTGTAGCTGTTTGTGCAGATGGCTCCTGTCAATCAATTGTTAGTTTATTCCTGATGTTCAGAGTTAGTCTCATGGCAGAAACTTTTCATCCAAAGTTAAAACCAGAAACCAACCCTATTCAAATGTACAACTGTGTAGAGTCCTTTTGAAGCAGAATAACTCTTAACAAAAGAATTCAAGGAACAGTTCACACAGCATAAGTGACTGATTGGAAAGATAACACAAAAAATTAAATAGTCTTGAGGATTAAGTCTGTTAGTGTTATGTCATGGGAAACTTCCTTGAGAATAAGACAAATAGCTTCACTAGAGAGCCATCACCTTGGTGATGTGATTTTGGATTCCAGTAGAGGGCAAACTTAGCCTATGCATTCTCCAAGTGTTCCAAAGATAGTCAACCCCAGCCGTTCAGACCTGTTTATCTTGCATTTGATAACCTATAAAGATATGTAGCAATGTACAGCATCAGAACGTATAAGATGAAATGGCATCGATCATACCTCTCATTCAGTGGCTCTTCAGACAAATCAATACTTATCACAAAGTCAACAAACTGATAAGGAGCAATATATGTTTTGAATGCTTCCCATTACTGTCCTGGTTTATCCCATTAATTCCAATATTTGGTTAATCAGTAATTACACATCTATTTTCTGGAGGCCGCCCACATATATGATAGAGGAATGAAGAACTCACCTCCCTGCTCTTAATAATATGTACCAGCACACCTGCTTCAAGCAGTTCTGTTTTCACTTAGCTGCTGTCTAAAAATGAAGCATCTGCTCGAAATGCAGAGTTCTGTGTTATATGAAGGAACACAAGTGTTTTTGAAGAACGTTTTCTTGAGGAATCTCTTGCTCCTAGCACAAAATCTTGCTGCTTTAATTTGCCACGCACAATGGCCACAACCTTCAGAGCAATACCTTACATGATGCTGGTCACATGAATTGAATAGACCATTTTTTTTTTTTCTTCTGAAAGAATATTTCATGTGTGTGCCCTGTCTTTTCATAGAACTAGTGGCTCATAGACAACAAGTGGACTACAAGAAGTTCAAATTCAGCTCAAACTACTCTATAGGGTGAGCATCAAAATTAGCACCCAATGGCAGTGCTTATTGCTGTAGGAAACCTGAAGGAGACTGACGTGCAACACCTCTTCCCCACATCCCCACTACAAGCTTACAGGAAAAGTATGAGGACATCATATCATTCACAGCAGATGAAGGAAGAAGGAGTCCATCACTCAATATCTTTATCAGTATGAGATACAAAGGCCAAGCAGAGATTCAGCTGAACTTACTCCCAAAACAGGTCTATGGCTGAAGAGACTTGATTTTTGCTTGCAAATCTGCCACTGTCCTGATAGGAAATCTTGATCAAAATACCTTCTTCATTAATAAAATGAGGAAAAATGACAGCCTCTATAAAGTCCTTAGTTGAAAAGCACCATCAATGTCCGAATTCTGGGAAATACCACTATTACTGTGAGCAGCCCTGTTCATTACAATCTCCATTTTGCAAAAAGCTAAGCAACCTGACTCAGACCAGCCGAGCACTTAGGCATGTATTTTCACCTACAGTGACTACTCCCATGCTAAAAATTCAGCACGTTTAAATAAACATCCTCCTGAACTGGAGCCAGTGGGCTCAGTATGATGCAGATTTCTGTTGTCTCTTTAGAAACAGTCAATGATATCAGTGTCCTGGTCCTGCTGGTCACACTATTTCTGATATAAGCCAGGATGCCAGTGGCCTTCTTTTAGGGAGCTAATGATGGGTTACACATATCTATGCAAAGCACATATTTAAGCATGCACAAACACACTATTTACGTCCAAGCAAAGCCCCCTAGAACACAGTCAATTAGGGTGCTGTAGAGAAGTCCACCTGAAGAGCTCATCTCTACAAGAACAAACCTAACAACTGATGCCCCTCCTAATCAAAAGGAGTCATATGCCATTAATAAATCTGTCACATCACTGATCTTGTTGTGGACATCAACCTGCCTGTCTTAATCTGCCATCCAATCTATCAGCACCTTAACCTGACACCACTAAGAGTTATGTCCTCTTCCTTCCCCAGAGCCATTGGTAGCTGCCTTGCCTTGTATCTCCCACAAAACAGATGCTTTCCTCTGAAGACGGCTGATACAGGCATTAAAAAGAATAACAGGAGACACAAAGGAAACAAAAAAAAAAGAAACGAAAAAAATGTAAACAGCATAAATATTGTGCTGATCCAAGTATATTTCTCTTTTCAGAAAAGGAAAAGGCCCCTGCAGGGCTAAGAATCAGCCCAGTGTTGTTTTTTGGCCCCTTCAGGATGAAAGTCTAGCTGAGAAGAAATGTAATGAGGAAGTTAACCTCCTAGATGCAGACATGGTCCAATGCCTGCCTCTTTGATCTCTGTTTTGAAAATGCATATAAAGGATACAAAATTGTCTGTCCCAGAAGAAAACTTGCAGCAGAGCAGTAGCTACACAGTGACTGCAAGGTACTCCAGGTTTCAGGAGTATGATACCTAGGTGATATCTACCACCTCTTACAGCCTCTGTTGACATACAAGTTTCCACTTTTCCACGAAAAAGTCTCGAGTTTGGCCTCTCCTGCCTGCCCCTCTTATAATCACAGATGCTTCTGTGCATTTTGATATTCCAACCTCTCCCTTCATCATGGCTGAGTGGTCTGCAAGACCTCAAAATGTCATATTTTTACACATTTTGCATATAGAAACAAAAATAAATAAGGCTTCACTCTTATTTTACTGTGTGTAAGCAGATTACAAAAGATGTGACTCTAGGAGAGATGTATTCAGTACTAAGCCACTACTGAATGCAGCTCACAGGTGGCATCATAGAAGAAAAGCACCAAGAAAATGTTCTGTGTAAGCAGAGCAGCATACACAGTCAGGCAAACATCCTCCTGCATCTGCTGAGGGCTGTGCCCTTCCTGCAGGATGTGGCTGAACCTGGGCAGTTAATAGCAGAAGCAATATTGGTCAGCAGCAAAGTCCTCAACTAGCCAGAAACTGGACCAATGATCATATACAGTGCAGCCAAGAGTGTGTTTCATGAAGAAAATGGAATTCCTTTAGTAATATGAATTCCTAGAAATGCTAGCTATTAAATATTGCTAGTGGCTGGGCTTTATGCAGCATCAAAGAGAATAATATTTTTGGTTTCATATATGCACCAAAAAAAAAAAAAAACCAAAACAAAAAAAACCCCCAAAAACTTAGATGGGGTTTATACAAGTTAACATAGTTACTTATGAAGGAGAAATTAGCTTTTTTTTTCCCTCTTTTAAATTGAGTCTGCTTAATCCTTCCTATGCCTCAAACCATTCTAGACAACCATCTCAACTCTCTTCTATTTTGCTGTATTATTTTACATACAGAAGAAATTTTTGTTGTTGTAAGAGCTACAGAGAAGGGAGCTAATACTGAGGAATTATAAACTCATTTTAATATTAAACTGAGTTAGCAAAGATTCCAGTTCTGAGCTCTTCTCAGGGTGTCATGTAGAAACTCTCCAGGAAGACCACCAGCTACATTAATCACTTCAGACTTCTCTATCAATCTCAGCAGAAAAGCTTACCTACCCACACATGTTGTTGAAGAGGACTGCAAATCAGGCATCACACACCAAAGAACATCCAGTTGCTCCATCACATCTCCTCTGAACACCATGGCTTCACTGGAGAACTCAAGAGCACTGTTTCTTCTAGGGATGTCTGAGTTACTTCTGGTACTGAGTGAGATGAAATCATCATCACAAAATCAACTTCTAAAGCTGAAAGTATTGTCCTTGAAACTAAAGAAAGTACAACTTGGGAACAGAAGAAGGGAGGGCAGGAGCCTCTTCTTTAGCAGCTGAGACACAGCCCTAATGCACCATTTGAAGTCACTTTTGAAAGGTGACTTTTCCAGCAATAAGGGACTGGGGATATTTCACTGTCAAAGATCTTAACATTTTAATACATTTATTTCATTTATGTACTTCAGAGACACATATGACAGCACGATGCTTTCCAAGAAGGCAAGCGCAAGATGAATAAGACAGCTATTATAGTGAACTCCAGCTGTGAATTTAATTCTTCTGTTTGACACAGGCCCACTTGCTGAAGAGCCTGTACCAGTGATGCATGTTTAAGCAGGGCACTAAATCAATATTTACCATCATTTTGAAAGATGTCTGAGTACAGTCTGGGACCAAGGCAACACTCGATGCATAACCATCAGTGAAATACAGGGCTCTCAAACTTTCCAGATAATAAACTGCTGAGGGCACTGGATGGCAAAGACAGCTGCATTCATATTACAGACTTGGGTAGTGCCATTCTAGCCTTCCATGCTGTGGTCTCAGCTAGAAAACTTGTGTGCCACAATAATTCACCTTTTTGTTGTTGTCGTTAAAAGCACTGTCTGATAGCCTGTGACTCAGGTAAGCTCTTTCATTGTGCCTTCCTCCAGTCTTTGTACCCTTGCTTCTTAGAGAACCGCCCTTTCTAAAACCCTTGTCTGTCCACGCAGTCAATCACCTCCTGGAGAAAGGCATATCTATAACTGCCAAACCAGTTTTTGGTATTCAGCAACAGCTAGATGAACCTTCTGATGCCAAAAGCTGTCTGACTGGGACTGATCTAGATCATTCAGTAATAAAATCAAGATCTAGGGAAGCTCTGTTCCCTATGCAACATAAGAAATATGAAGAAGTGGCTCACTGCAAGTTTACTGCTGAAGAAGGAAATTCTGAATTTGAAAGGAAATTTTTCTAACAGAAAAAATAGAAGCCCATCACATTACAGAAAAGTTCTGAGTCCAAAGCATTTTAATTAAACATAAATAGATACACAATGAACAGCAATATGAACAGTGTTTTGACTGACAGTATGACAGCTGAAACAGAATGGATCAAAACAGTAAAATAAAAATGAAATCTTTCACATATTTACGTGAAACAAAGCTGACATGATTAATTTACATTCATTCTTCATTTTAACTTGTAGCAAAACTGAAACCAATTTGTTCCTGCAAAATATGTCTACTTTGATTAAGATGCATTTTCTGATGGTTGTTAAATTTTAAATGGTTTTGATCCTTAAAGTCTAAATAGTTTTGACCTCTTAAAGACTAGAAACTGCTCAAAACAGAGAGGAAAAAAAATATATAAGAAAGAGATGTGACTAGATACCGGGTATGTGAAATGGCCATTTGACAATGGCATGTGTCAGGAATAAGGAGGGAGAAAGGAATAAAACACAGTTTCAGAGTTTTTTCTTGAAATACTGTATATACCTTCTCACTAGCTCCTACACATTATACGATCTCCCACACCTGAAGTACCAGGTTTTAATTTCCTTCTAGAGTCCTACTTCACCAGTGAGGCCCATAAATGTCACATTTCTTAACATAAAGAGAAGAGTATGTGGAGAGTTTGTGCAACCGAATTAATAAATCTGTGTTAACACCTTTTCTGCCATCTCCCAAAGCACTCCAGCTGCGTGCATCTTTTGGGCTCTGATTCTTCAAAGGCTTTCACAGTTGCTTAACCTGAAGCAGATGAACATACATTTCTAAATGTTACATGTATTTTTAAAAGAGATAAATATTTTTAAAAGTTAAACAGATACCTAAATCTATGCAGTACTAAAGCGTCAGTATATAAACTCCCTGAAACTATTTTCACATGTATCTGAAACACTGCTGTCAACATCTTTGATTCTTTCCTTAAAACAAACACGATGCACTTACTACAATAAGAAATAATGACGTTTTTCAGAACACGCTTTTGGAAGCATGTGAAAGCTTTAAAGAGAACTGTACCTCTTCGACAAAAGATGAAGCCAGTCTGCAGGCCTGTATTTACTCAAGAGACCAAAATGACCTCCATGCCCTGTGTGACCCTTTGCTGGCACACCACTTGTCCCATGCTGCATGACACATCTTTTCCACAGCATCTCAACGCTTTCTGAGAGGAGGGCAGTGCTCAGGCCACCAACCTGTGCACTGGGGCAGAAGGAAACATATGGTGCTAGCTGTAATGAGACAGCGTGCTGCAAAACTACATAGCAGCTCCTTTTCCAAAATACTGAATCACAGAACCACTGAGGTTGGAAAAGACCTTGCAATGCTTGCTAACCCTTTCAATGAAAATGTTTGTCCTAATATCTAATCTAAACCTTCTCTGGCATAACTTAAGGCTATTTCCTCTTGTTGCAATGAACTGCAACATGAAGAAGGGGTAGAAAGGGGAAACATTCTTCAATACTCTACTGAGAAGATGTGGCCAAAAAGATGCACAAGTTTCCCAACTCTATCCTTTGAGTCTACTCCAGGCACTGAAAAGAAACCAATGGCCTGAAAAAGTGCCTGGGAGGAGAAAACGTTAGCCACAAGTGGCAAAAACCCCTGTACTATAAGACAGAGATAGTGTGGGAAAGCAATGTGTAAACTTTCTAGAGCATGGAATGGGTTTTCTTTTGTGTTTAAAATAAGCTCAGAATTTTATAAATGCTGTCAAAAATGAGAAGTGCTGCCACCTCATCTACTGCAGGTATCATTTCCCTTTTTTAATGCAAATTATTTGTTCTTTATTGAACCTTGGATAGAGATGACTACTGTTATTATCCATTATTTGTATTTGTCACCATACACGTGGAGGTAAAACAAATCTCAATAAGGCCAGGTGCTGAGGAGAACAATGAGGATGATCACACCAACACCAAGCCTCTGCTCTGAGAAAAAGAGAGGCTCGTCTTGTTCAGCCGAGTAAAACAAAAACTCTGAGGGGACATGAATGTTGTCTATAAATACATTAAGGAACACAACAAGAGAGGAAGGAGAGCTATTTAAGCTGAAGGACAACATTGGCAGGAGAACAAATGGATATAAACCATCCATGAATAAATTGAGGCTGAAAATTAGAAGGTTTGAAAGCAACAGAAAAGAGAGGCTCTTGAGCAATTTCCCAGTGGGAGTAATGGTAGCAAATGACCTAATTTGTTCTAAGATGGATCAGTTAATTAGTTTATGAAAGGGTTTATCTGACAGAGGCTGGCTATGGCAAGGGGCTGACCTCAGCCCCACTCGTCCTTTACAGCCTCACGTTCCTAAGTAATTTAAGGTGTTGATTCAGTTCCTTATTGAATAGTATATTGTGATGGCTTCTAAATCCAAAAAGTTATGTTTTGTTTTTTTTTTCCTGAGTGATTTTATTATGCAGTACCATTGATGTTCATGTTACTTTCCAAACACCAAAAAAGGTGTGGTGCCAAGATGCTTAAAGGACAAGAAATGGAGGTGAAAGACAAAGGTAAGCCAAGGCAAGAGCATCATCTTTGTGAAAGTGCATGGCCTTTCCTGAGGGAAGCAACCCATGTGTGGTAGTTTGACCCTGGCTAGATGCCAGGCACCCACCATGCCACTTGATCACTCACCTCCTCAGCAAGCCAGAGAAAGGGAGAAAATAAGATGAATGTCTCGTGGGTTAAGACAAAAGCAGTTTAATAAAGAAATAGCAAAGCTGCGCATGCGAGAAGCAAAGTGAAGCAGATAAAGCTGTTAATCTCTACTTCAAATCAGCAGCGATGTTCGACCACCTCCCAAGAAGCAGGGCTTCAGTACGCGTGACGGTTGCTTTTGGAAGGCCCAAAATGAATTTTGCCTTCCCCTCCTGCTCCTCTCCCCCAGTTTATATTACTGAGCTGAGGTCATATGGTATGGAATATTTCCTTGGTCAGCCTGGCTCAGCTGTCCCAGCCATGGTCCCTCCCAAGATCATGCCCACCCACCGCTGTTGGTGAAGGTGGGGGAAGAAATGCTGGAGGGACAGCCTTGATGTTATGCAAGTGGTAGTCATAATATTGATATCAACAACAAGCACAGCACTGCAACAGCTACTGTGGAAAATCACTACCATCCCAGACCCACTACACCACGGCATTTCCTTACAATGCTTAATCTTACCTTTTCCTTATTTCATATTTTTGTACACCAAGCATCAAGTGTTTCAATGAGATTTAAGCAAACTTGTGAAGTAAGGTGGCTCATAAATTTCCAAATTAAGGAGAAGAAGATAAGTGATACTCTGGAAGACAGGGGCTGTCCTTGATTATGCGTTTCTGATTGTTCATCACTTCCAGCTACCTGAGAAGGCAGCTCACCTCCTGACTCTCACTTTGGTGACATCTTTTCTTGCTACCTGGTCATACATCCTGGCTGCACTGGCGTGTGCCTTAGTCCTGACACCTTTGTGGAAGTGTACACAGAAAAGTACAGAGGTACATCTATTCCATGAACTTCTCATCCCACCTATTAGTAGCTTCTTGTTGGTTCTTGGTGGTTTTTTTTAAGAAATGGAAACATGCTTTGGCTACTTGAATGACTACAAACACATGAGCCTGGTGAATTGAAACCTCTCATTTGTCTAGACTCTTTCCCACACAAACTGTTTTATAAGGCAGGCAGGTTTGATGAGAAAACTTGGAGATGACTCTGCTTTTTCATTTGCTCTCAAATGCCCAACACAGTCCCTCCCTTGGGGTGTAGCCTCTCTGTTTTCAGGGTTTCGGGTGATGTGCTGAGATCATTTTGTTGGGGATTTGGTTTCATTAGGTAATGGGATTTGTTTGTTTATTTTTTAAAAAGGTCAGTCTTTCTCAAAGGGAACTGAAAATGCACCTTGTGTGACTTAAAGGATCAGCAAAAAATGTTTTTAACTGACACAGTGTTTAACAGCGGAAGAGAATTCCACTTAATAAACAGAGTTCTGGGGCAAAGATGGTCTGTTGTCTAAATGTCACTCTGGTACTTACTTTTGTCTTTGAAAAGGAAATTATATAATTGAAAACTCCCTGCAATGCTGGTTTTCTGTTTGAAGTTTTCATATAGAGGTTTTTGTTTGGGGGAGGGGGCGGGGGAAGGTTTATGTGGATCACTTGACAGTGAACTTAATGGTTAAACTGTAAAATAGCGGATTCTTTCCTTTACCTATACATCATCTTTCTCTCAGCCAACTGCCTACACATAATGCCCAACTAACTGACAACCATCAGTTTTAAAAGCACCATTAAACATCCTGCACAGATCATTTGGAGGACGACTCCATCATGATCTCAGCCCAGGACATTTTATGCCTACTGAGCTCTAAGTAGGAGGGTAGCCTGGAGACAAAGACTAAAGGACAGGACATCAAAACTCATTCCCATTTCCTTCTGTGCTTCTTGGTATCTAGCAGTCAGTGGCAATCCTGCCAACCTTTCTTCAGGCGCTCAGCTTGCTGGCATCCAGTTCAGGCATCAAACAAAACATTGTCTTCTGCATCAACCCATGGTGATACACAAAGCTATGCAAAATACACAGCTTAGAACTGCTTGTTTCATTACCAGTTTCCATAGTTATGTCCATGCAAAAAGACAAAATAACCCACTGAATGGTCCCCTGTCCAGAGGCCAAGCATTACTGTTCCATCCATCCAGCTGAAGTTCCCTGCTCCTGCAAAACAGGGAACATATGCTGACAGTCCACTGTGAAAGGTCTTCAGCCTCTGCTACGGCTGGAGCTGTGCCTGAACACTTCTAGGGGGAGTAGCAGATGAAAACTGTGCCAGAAACTTTGTTAACAAAAAGCATGGACAACCACAAGCAGCTGCCAGACCCTGCCCTGGCCCTGTGTAGTTCACTAGCACAGATATACTCAATACATCAGGCACTTCAGAGGGAAGCAGTGAGAGCACTATAGCCATACAGTGCTTCCGTAACAGAATGGATGAAACAAAAATTATTTCATAGCAGGTTTTGTTTGTTTGTTTTAGAAAAATCCATAAGAAGACATTATGAGAAAAATGTTGGGTTTAATCCAAAACCCTCTGAAGACCACAGAGACTCACAACTACTTCATTGGGCTTGTGTTTGGCTTCACAGACTCATAGGCTGGTTCTAGAGACAGCAATGCCATGGATCATAAACTGGTTAAAAATAAAACAGTAAGGATACATCTCACCTTTCAACATAGTGAGGACAGGAAGAGGTCTCTGTTTATAGATTGTGGGGGTAATATGTTCTCAGACGTGCAAGAGAAAGTTACTTAGCTGTAGTTCAGGCTAGAAAGCACTTTAAAAACCCCATAATTAGTGAGGCAAATGAGAGGAAGATTAGATCAAATCTATGATTTTGTCAAATGATCAATATGTACGAGGCAAAATTTAATAAAATTATGTAACTTTACTTATTTTGATTTGGATGTCAGATTAATGCAGCCAAGTAAAAGAAGCACACATATAGAGCATTAACCATAAAGGACAGATATTCAGTTACTATTATTGTTCCTAGAGCTAGTAGACCTACCTTAATATAGGTTACTCTGGCTACACTGTTGTGAAAACAGCGATGCCAAAAAAAAAAAAAAGCCATTCATCATGGATGAATTTGAATTCCTGTAGCACAAATGGTCAAACAAACCAGGATTGCTCCACAGAGAAGAATTACCAACAGTCTATCCATGACAAAACATACAATACTGGCATATTCAGCTCCTCTAAAAAATCCAGTTAGTGGAGTAGTACTGTATATAAAAGGTTCTGCAAAAAAAATTAAACTTCTGAATCTGCATGGATACGTACCATGTGATATTGGAATACAAAAATACTGATATGGTTTTTCTCTCTCACTTGTCCTCACTTGGTGAGGACAAGTTATACTGAGGACACACAGTGTTTGAGATGGACAAACAGATTAAAGAGATGGAAGTTTTCTGAACAGGGCAAGATCTACTTCAACTATACACACAGAAATTGATCAAATTGTTAAAAAGGCATAAGGAAGAAATTCTTGATGCTGTAGGTGAAGACATTCTGAAACAGCTATGTTTACACAATGCAAAAGCATAAGATGTTTTTCCACTTATTTTTGAATAACATAGTGACTGGTGCATGAAATGAATGAAGCTGAGTTGTTACGCTAGGAGCTATCACCTGATTTACAAGTTCAACAATACTGGGAGACAAAAAGACAGAAATATCAAAGAGAGAAATTTAGATAAGAACTAGTAAAAACGTCAGAAAAAAATTATAGAAGATTTAAGGTCAAAACCAAACAAATTTAGAGTTATTTTTGATCCAAATGCTTAGGCAATCTTGGATGTTTTGTTTGGGTGGAAGACAGACATATTTTCGTGATATAATTCTGCTTATTCACAAAAAAAAAAAAAAAAAAAAAGAACCAAAACACCACAACAAAAAAAATCCAAAACCTCCAAACTATTTTGCTTTTTTCCTTTTCTTGGAACGTATTGTGAAGGTAATATCCTGAAATACATTTCAAAGGGAGGGTTTTCTGCTCACAATACTGAATCTCTCTTTTTGGTGAAAACCTTTATGAAAGAATCTACTTTTTTTCTTTCATCAGGGCCATGCTGTAGTCTCTTCACCTATCCTGTGCCTGTTTCTCAACACCAGACAGGCACTGTCCACTGGTAGCTACATCCAGATTCCTGTGTTGGCATTTGTCCTGTTTTCCTGATTCCTCCTACCTTTTCATCAATTGCTAAATCAGGATCCCACTCAGGCCAGCTTTCTGTGCTTCCTGCACATAAATGAAGACAACTAGCAAATTTATGCAAATTGCCTGTGTCACTCCCACAACAAAAACACATCTTTCAAAGGAGGTTCTCCACCATGGCATCTAAAGTAAAGGCAGTGGCCAGTGGTATCCTGGCTTGTATTGGAAATAGTGTGACCAGCAGGACCAGGGCAATGATTATATCCCTGTACTCAAGTGTTGTGTCAGTGTTTGGGTCCCTCACTACAAGAAAGACATTAAGGTGCTGGAGAATGTCCAGAGTTGGGCAACGAAGCTGGAGAAGGGTCTGGAGCACAAATCTGATGAGGAGCAGTTGAGTGACCTGGAGGTATTTAGTCTGTAAAATGAGAGGCTGAGGAAAGACATGATCACTCTCTACAACTATCTAACAGGAGGCTGTAGCAAGGTTGGAAGTCAGTCTTTTCTCCGAAGTAATGAGTGATAGGACGAGAGGAAATGGCTTCAAGTTGCACCAGGAGAGGTTTAGATTGGACATTAGGAAGAGCTTTTTCATTGAGAGGGTTGATAGACACTGTCCCAGGCTGCTCAGGGAGCTGGGGCAGTCCTCATCCCTGGAGATATTTCAGACACATAGATGAGGTGCTGAGGGATATGGTTTAGTGGTGGACTTGTCAGTGTGAGATGAGTGGATGGACTCGATGATGTTAAAGGTCTTCTCCAACCCAAATGATTCTATGATTCTAAGAAAGATGCAGAACCATATGAGAAAAGCTGTAAGGATGAGTAGCATGGTTCAATGAGTTGCTGAAGTTTAGACAGTGTCCTTGCAAAAATGAACCTGGCTTGAATAATGTCCATAGAAAGGCAATACAAACAACAGCCTGAAACTCCGCAATTGTAACATTGTGATGGCTAAGATTAAATATGAAGGTTGATGTTGGCATTCATCTCATTTCTTCTGACACCTTAACCTCAGGCATTGATGTCGGATATTGTTAATGGAGAGAAATGGGCCTTTCCAGCAGTTTTCATCTCAGTGTCTCAGCTAGTGATAAGCAGTCCTTGAGAGGTGTCTCTTTCTTCCTGAATAGTCCCTTCAGTGCCTAGCTCATTCACAGAAATTAACTCTTATGGCCCTCAGTTATGAGAAATGAATTGCACCCCAAAACAAGCAAAGAAATTGTGGAAAAAAACACAATATATTTGTAATGTTTAATATATTAACAGTGAGCATTTCCATTAGCCATCCAAAAAGCCAATCTTTCTATTAAGCTTGAGTAGTTTACCTCAGCTATTTTAACATAGTTCTACACAGTATTGGAATATGACTAAAAAATTGGCTAAAATAGCAAAATTCTTAATGGATTCTGTGGCCTTTTACCCTCTTTTCTCTTTGCTGACAAAATGTCTTTTTGATGCAGGAATTTTCACTTGTTTGAAGATGGCATTGATTTCCTTTCTTCTGTTTGCAGTTATGGGGTGGGTTGCTGGGGGAAGTGTTTGAAAAAATTGCCAAGATTTCACAGTGTATGAGATGGCCTTGTTATGTCTTCCTTGAAATAGACTAGGTCCCACAGATTGTATATACAATACTGAAAAAAAAAAATACCAAAGAATCACACAGAATCACAGAGGATTATTTCCTCCTATAATGTCAAAGTTTTCAGTGACTAAGACTGTCAAAAACCATGATTAGTTATCTTAATTGCCTTTACACAAATCCTCTATGTACTCCTTTTTCCTGCCATTGTAAACTGATTTCAAAGTCAAGGGTTGCAGTACTTTGTGTAGAAATTACTTTCTTCCCCCTCAGTATTTACCAGCAGCTGCTGTTACATCAATCATTCTTCAAAGCTTCAGTATCCCCTCCTGTGAATTTTTTTCAGCATGATGCAGTTTTCTGACACCCACTATTTCCCCCGTCTCTTGTAATTTTATGAATCTCATTCAGGTCTCTTGACATTCAGTTCTTTCACTCTTAATAGAAAGGAATTTTCCTTAAGCTGTCTTTTTAATACCTATACTGTCACGGCACAAGGCTTCCTCATGCTTGTAATGCCAGTGTCTCCTGTCTTCCCCCCATATTTTCCCTTTTTTTTTTCTTCCTCCACAAAACACACAATTTCAAAGCAATAAAAGTAATGGAAAGTACACAATAGCAGGGTTTTCTTGGAGACAGGGGCTAAAGATGCCCAATTCCACACAAAAAACATGCTGATTCCCAATCACGTTAACAGAGTTCAGTGCATTAAATACAGCCCCATGTCAGTATTTTACAGATCTGCTGTGCACAATAGACAGTAATGGCTCTATAGAAGCTCTTAGGGCCTTTTATGAGAACTCCCAACATGAGAGAGTCTTTTATTCTTTTTGACAAGTTGATCTTTTAAACTACTCTAGTAAAGGGAAGAATAGAACAAGCCAAAGCTAAAATTTTAGCTTTTGCTCAGCATGTCCAGATCAATGCTAATTAAGACAAACTGTAAAAGGCAGAGTGCTAGGGATTTCAAATCTAAATGTAATTATGTGTAATATAGCTATTAAAAACAGATCAGAAAGCTTGATGTTGAGTTTTAATGAATCTCCGTTTTCCTCAGACTAAGACACATGGAGTTGTATACAGAGATAACTGAAAAGCATTGGCAACCCAAATTTAGATGAAACTCACCTGACTTTGGGTCTTGTTACAACAACCAACCTATTAGAGAGTTGCATAATCCTTCTGCTGCTCTATATAGGGAATCAGTGGAGTGAGCAGAGCATGGAGGTGATATGATTTCAGTAATCCATGTTGCTGAGGAGGCTTAGAGCTCCATTCTAAATCAGATGATTTTTTTTTTTTCCTGAGCATAAACACATAATTCTTTTCAAGGTCAGATAAAGCATGTTGCAATCTGCAATATTAGAGGCAGGAAGTACTGAAGGCATTTAATGTTCTACCAAAACATCCAGCCTACGTTATTTCTGGCAAAGATGGCACATAGCATGTTTTTTTTTGTGTGTATGTGTGTGTCAGAGATTGCTACGTGCCATTCAGAATTGGCAAATGTCTAGAAAGGAAAACTCAAAATTGCAAACTCTAATGACAGTTTGCCATGAGCTGAAGTCTACCTTGTATTGAATGAGGCCCCCCAGATTCTTCCTTTCTGCCTCTCAGTGGCAGACAGGATATTTTTTGTAAACCAAGAGATGAAGTTGGAAAAATTGTCATGTTTTTGGACACACAGACGTTCTTCAGGTCTGACACAGATACACTAATCTTCAAAAATAAATGTAACCTAAGAACAGCTTTTGAACAGCTGCTCAGAATTTAAAGAAGCACCTTCACCAGTTAGTCTGAAAGAAAAGGCAGCATGCACTTGTGAAGCAGAAGGGAATGTTTTGCAGAGGTCAGGGTGATATGGTGGTTTCTCCTACAAAAAGTGGAGAGGAAGACAGGTAATTCATCACCAAACAGCACAACATGGAAGAGCACTCAAGGAAAACAGAAAGTTTCCTATAGATACAGATGTTGCTAAGCTGGTACCTGGGATCGGCTATGTTCCAAACTGAAGGGACAGATAGAGGTCAGAGGGGACATCAGAGTTTCCACTGGAGCAGGGTATCCTTCTCATCATGGGACAAGCAACTTCAGTTAAGCAGGGGGAAGGTGAGACTCTGTACTGTAGAAATCCAGAGAGGGGAGGGAGACTCTGCACAGTCCTAGAGAAGGGCATCAATCATTACAAAATATTTTCCTGGAATGCTGCCATAATCCTTTGTTAGGACAGCAGAACAGCACCATCAGCTGTCCTGAGTGTTGCAGAAGGTCCAGAACTGGGAATAAGAGTCTGCTCCTTTCCAGTGAAGTAGCAAGAGTGCATCCATCACTGCTCCTTCCAGTCTGCCTCCTGGCTTGAAGTCAGACTGGGGAATTTATAAAGTGGTCAGATCCCAGTTTTCTTCAAATATATGCTTGAAACTCCACAGTTCCAGTTTCCAAGCTCAACTCTCACAGACACTTAAAATTTAATGAAACCATCCAAACATCAAAATTAAAAAGATGAAAATGAAAAGTGTATGCTACTGTAGATTATCAGGGGTTTATAATATTCAGGATTTTATCTGCCTGTTACAGTTACACTTGAAGGCTACGGCTGGTACGGAGACAGGGTAGGATTTTCATAAGTACCATTGACATAACCTGGCTCTTGCCAAAGGCAAACTCCCTTCAGTTAACTAATAGTCACTGCCTTGCATATATGTCACTTTGAGTTATCATCCTTCCACTGTACCAGGACACAGCATGAGTTAAAAAGCCTTGAGGACTTCTGGGCTGGAGATGAATACAACAACTAAATGCTTTACAAATCCGTAATTTTTCCTGCTGATTGAAGAAAAGGGCAGTAGATAAAGCTGAGTATCTGAAATACAGAAAAGCATATTTGAACCTGAACATCTGATGTTCCTCTTCATCTCTGTAATCTAAGCTGAGAATTTCAGGATAATTAGTTAGCAGGAAGCAACCAAGATAGTGGGATAGATGCTTGTTCAGGAGCCAGTTTGTTCAGGATATTTGGTATTGAAGCAATACTAGGTGTTACTCTGCACCTACACTAGAATTGTATGGGATGAAAGAAGCTAGACATCAGCCGTAGTGAAGTCAGGCATGGATTCCTGAAATACACAGAAAAATCCATTGGAAGGATGTATCTCTCTAAGGAAATTATCTACAAATTAAAACTGTGAGATTTTCAGGACCATTCAATCTGCACTGTTGCACTGTTTCTTTAAGGACCTTGCTATTGCTGATTACTTCCAATATGTAGCACCTGATCCAAAGGTTTTCTTTAACATGGTTTCAAAGATTATTCTGGACAAAAGCACAGGAAACATTTCCAAATAAGTTTCCAATGCATCTGAGATTTCTTCTGGGAGTTCTTTAGCTAGAATGCATAGCACCATCACAGGATGAAATCTCTCACATGCCCATCGTTCAAATATGTTCTCTGCTAATATATGTTACATTAAGCAATAAATTGCTTAAGTCACAGATTGCCCAAAGTTTTTATTTAAATGTCTTGGGACAGTATCTGAGGTGTCAAAGTCACAGGAAAAAACGTATTCTGATGAACAATATAGGTAATGGTTAGTCTTTTAGTTAAAAATTAATGTAGGTTTAATTTTAACTGAAATTCATTAAAATTACTGCTAGATTTCTATTCTTCCTGCTAGTGTAAATGCCATCAATTATAAACACCGACTGGCAGTATGAAAAGTTAATTATTTGTTCTCAGAGACATCCAAAGAGGGGGAAACAGGTTCATTCTGCCTAGCCCATTTATAGCCTCATGTCACAGAGTCATGTGGTAGTATAGTTCAGAAACTATTTGTTTTGAATAGACATTTTTTAATGCGGTAACGTTGAGGGGTTTTTACGATTCTTCAAAGTAAAAAAAAAAAAAAAAGTCCTATTCCTTGAAAGCCCCCCAGAAGCAAGAAAAACCTTTGAAAGCCTTCCACTTGAGAGACGCAGGTTCCTGGCCTGGAAACTGTGCCAAAATACCCAGTTCTACTCATATGTTTCATTCTCCCGTGCTTTACACATTTAACATGCATTTTCCAAACAAGCTGATTTCATGTTTGCTGTTAAACTCCCTAAGATGATACAATCACAATCGTTTTGGATGGATCACAACATAAAAAGGTCATTTCTCATATCCCCACTTTCCAGACACTCGCCATCCAAACAAGCCTCTGCTCAGCACCACAGATGCTCAAATCTGCCACCTGCACCAAGGCCACTGCTTGCTCTGATGCTGAAATAGGCTCAGTCACACTTCCATGGGATAAATGAGAGCAAGGAGAAAAACCCGAGTTTGTGATTATTATATTCTCAGGAGAGGATCCTAGGCTGGCCCCTCTACCATGTGGTAGAGATGGTAGATCATTAAAGGTGATAGAAAAATGAAGTTCAGGTTTAACTCACACGTTGACAGTTGCTCTTGTTCCTCTCCTAATGCCTCTGTAGGGCTGACACTTGCCAAAAAACTGCCATGATGGAGCATTAGAGTTTGAGCCTACAGACATTAACTATGGCAAGGAGAGGTTAGGCCTTGGACAAATGCCTTTGGAACAATTTACGAGAGAAGACTGCTCCCACATTTGCACTATCTGGGTGCAAACCTGCCTCCACTTGCCTTTGTACTGACTATGGCCTGAGAGATAGCTGTGTTCCAGAAATAGAAATAAAGAAATTAAGTAAGTTAAAATCAGTCCCCTACAGATGGTTCTGTCTCTATAAAAACTGTGTGCTCACCAATTAACATTTGTTTATGCATATATTTAGAACATCGTAAGAAATTAACACCCACCCAACTAAAATGAACACTTCTGAGAGGTTCTTCTCCTCCTCCCAGTGGACAGCTAGAGTGGGAAAATATTATTTTCTCTTGAAGGCATTCAAAGCAGAAGTTCAACAGCAGCACAGTAGGAGTACTGTGAATGGAGCAAATGCTTTTCAGGTGCCAGCATTCACTCTGCACAAAAGGCTTGGATAGTGTTGGTAAGTTTGCAAATACCAATTTGGATGAGACACAGAGTACCTATATCAACCTCTCAAATCTGGAAAAAAAAATGTACAGCCAGGTATTAAATCAGTAAGACAGCCAAGCTTATAGTTTGTGCAAAAAGGTAGAATATAATAGGTCGGGGGGGGGGGGGGGGGAGGGCGAACAGTAATGATAATGAAAGAAAGAACATGATAAAGAAAGAGAATTTTCCTGACTAGGAAAGTGATTTGGAGCTGTTTAAGAGATAAAAGATTTTTATTGTAAGAAAAAAAAATCCCAAAGCTGTTAGTCCAACATGTAGCTGAAATGACGGTGGCAAACAAAATGTGTGGTTGCCAGGGGAATAGAATATAAATCAAAAGTGCTACTGTAATTGCTATACACTGTAAAGAAGTGATAAGACCTCTCTGGGTATATTATACCTAGCCTTGGTTATCACATCAAGGAAAGCTTCCATGCTTTTTCAAAGAATGCAGTGCAGAGCAAAACAAAGTAAACACCAAGCCTGAAAAATTTAAATTATTACATATAAAAAAGACTTTGGATGAGAAACAGACAGCAAAAGACAAAAACTGACAGATGTGAGTGTGAACATTGGGTATTATTCATAAAAAAAAAAAAAACAAAACAAACAAAGCAAACCTCTATTGAGATCTGTCAGCTCCAAAATCTGGTTATTTATTTAATTCTTGCCCCTTCTTAAAATCAATAAACTAGGCAAGCAGCTTCTAACTATCCTCATGTTCAGCATCTACCTGAGGTTACAACAGAATCTGGTTCAGAGTTCTGAATCTGTCCTGGTCAAAAGTAAGTCATCTTTGTAGTCAGTCCCAACCCATCAGTAAAGATCCCAGATGAGATCTCATTTTAGCCAGATTCAAAAGCGAGACTTAGACCTCAATCCAAGCTACTTTCCAGCAGAGGACTCCTGAAATACCTTGGACAAAGAACTTCTTCATGCCACAGTTATCAAGTGCAGAAAGGGACAAGGAGGACTTCCTTGCCCTCCAGGAATAACATGACAATGAATGCATCAAACAACAATGGAATAACTTAAATGAAACATGTATTCTTCTGAAAAATTGTTAGGTCATGTCCTACTTGCACCCCAGATAGACTGAGAGGTTTTAGAAATATAAGATGCAAAATATGGAATGGATACCTCATGTGAAACCTGCAGGATATGTCTCTTAGTTTTCACATGTGTACAAAGAGATAAAGAATGATTCAGAGTCATCCCACCTCACTTTTGGCTGTTGACTCAGGGCACTAAGTTGGAAGTGCAGCTACCTCTAACTACAGTGTATGCCCAGGAACAGTTTCCCTCAATGAGTTCAGCTGTGGCTGTTCCCAAAGATCTAACTACAGTCCACCTGCCAAAGTAGAGAGTATCAATCCAACATTGTAATGACCCTACCCTGTTATCAGTATCTTGTGTCAGCTATTCAGTCTCTGCCCTAGCTGACCAGCTGTCAGAAGCTTCCTTTTTCACTGCACTTCAGGTGACTCTAAAGATCTTGGTTCGTGCTTCTTCATTTGTAACTCATGCACTCCCTTTCATTAACTATTTGATGATCTGTTGACCTTGGTTTAAAGTTTGTTAGGTATACAGTTAGCCGTATAAACTGCAGCAATGTAGCCATAAAACACAAGCCATATGCAAGAAAAACTCATTATCAAATGCCTTATTTCTTATTACCATAGAAATCAAAGCATCAGTAAAGTCACTAGTCTATTTTCTTAATACATGAGTGTTCTGCAACCTTTTTTCAGCACAAGAAACACACTGGCCAAACACTGACACTGCTTAGGCCAAGCCTGGGAGCAGCGGGAGAATGTTTCATGTATCAGGTGGGAAAAATTACTTTTGGGCACACACATCAAACCCCACTGATTATAGAGACAGTCTGAAACGGATCTGTCTTCTCATTCAAATGCGTCAGTAAGGTTGGATGAACCAAGCACACAACTCCCTGTGGCAAAGAGAATCAAGTCTGTACATTAAGAGTACAATGCTGCTGCTGTTGTTCAAGCCACTTCTTGGAAGTGGGAGATGATTCTAACATATGGATACAGTGGGGATGGAATTGGGCAGCTTACCCTCACAAATTATATCAATACTAAAAAAGCTTCAAGAAATAAGGCAGGAATAAGACTCAAGATCTGATTAAGTGCTAGTCAAACTCCACCAAGGCCCAATGAAAAAGATAGACGCTGTAAATTTCTGGATAAAAATATCTTGCACTTGTGGGAAAAAAAGCCCAAAAACTCACAAGCAACTCTACTTGGAAATTTCTTTATAAAAAAATGTAGAGTTTGGGTTTCTCTTCTCATTAAAAAAAAAAAAAAAAAGGAGTAAATCTCTCTCTGTGGGTGGGAAGTATTATAAAAGTAATATATTTTCATCAGATATGGGCTCTGACATGCTATATAAATCAGAACAGAAAGCTCTCACTTGAGCATCAGAAATCTCAAGCCAAATTCCAGGGAGGAAACAGCCCATAAATACAGATAGGCAGACAAGAGAGAAACACAGAAGAGAATAAAGGATGATAAGTAGAAATAACTTATAGTATGATAGTGGAATAGTGTCATGAATGGTTACACAGAGGTCCTCTCGTGCAAAGGAAGAAAGTGTGGAAGTCCTATTTCAAGATGTATCTTGGTAATCAGCACTCACATGTTGCATGAAGCCTCAAACCGCTTCTTGACTGTTTTCACTCCTTTCTTTCTTTTAATTTTTGGATACATAGCCACACTGTTGTAAGGCCTCAAAGGACACAAAGTCTGGACACAGATGTTTTTTTGTCTGCCTAACTGCTCCTTTAGAAACTTCTTTCCTTCCCTTTCCACTTATGCTGTAACTTAAGTCATTAGCAAGTGTTAGCTTAGCCTCCCCATAGACCTGAGGCTTTGTATAGTGGTCCCACCCTTCATTGTAACTCATTAGACATTACAAATAACCCACTCCCTCCACAAAAGTGCAAGACTTGCTAAAAACTACTAAACACTTCACTTGGATCTGCTGTTTCTAAGGGCACAAGTCCCAGGTTGTGTTAGAAAAGGTCCATAACCCCATCATAGCACAGACAATCCTCCTAATAGCTTCCCCTCACCTAAAAAAGGCCCAACCTTTCCTTACAGCAGCAACACCTACAGGTTTCAAAGGAAGGTGTAGAGATCTGATGCTTCACCATTACATTGTTGCCTCTGGAAGGCAGCACGACAGTTCCTTTGCTATCAATTTCTTTGCTGGGCCGCTTTCCAGAAGTCTAAGTAGGATGACATTCTTTATTTAGTGACCCATAACGCTTAAAATAGCATTATATTGTTGGCTGGAAGAGAAGAGAGAAAGAAAAACAAGGGAAAATAAAAAATTAGCTCCCTGGGCAATGGAACTCCTGGAGTCTGGTCTTCCACAGCTCTGTGGCTCACAGCTCTGGTATCTAACAAGGTAGCAGCTCCAGCTGATGCATCGCTCTTGGCTGGAACACTCCTATTAATACTCCTTTGTTCAGTGCCTTCAGCGCTGCAGTGAGTAAATCCATACTGCAGCCTTTTATATGGTGGAGGCACAAAAAGAGTCTCGATCAAGCCACTGATTTTCATGAAGCTTGTCAGGCCTTTCATCAGATCTGGTTGATAATAGCCAGCTAAATCTAAAAACTACTGGGAGGAGCAAGAGAAGCAAGTGTGCATTCACACACAAGCATTGTGATCACGTAACACCTCGTTTCCCCAGGAAACCAGACTAAAGATCCTACTGTCTGTACATACCATTGAGCAGCCATTTCCACTGGAATGATGTTATTCAGACCATCCTCAGTCAATGCAGAAACCACCACCTCAAGGCTCTGAATTAACATGCAGACCAGCAGTACAAAAATCCAGTCTTTTTTTGCAGTCTTTTCAATTCATCAGTTCAAGCAGAGATGAACGTACTTTATTTTTCTCCCCAGATGGTTGGAAGCTGCAAAGTAATTTAGCAGCCTGTGTTCTTCTAAAAAGTTATCATGCTTTTTCTTTCCTGAGTGACTTCTACATCCCCTGCTGACTGGTTCAATGGTACTAAGAGTTATGGAACTATACTGTTTTTTATTATGTGCCCTTTTTTATTTTTAAATTGCATTCTGACACATAGTCTATCCATTCATGGTCTTTAAAGAAGCAGCTCTGCCCAAGTGCTTCCAATATCTAAGCAGCAGAATAGTTACCTTGAAAAGACACTAAAGACAAGCCAAAGTGCTGTTGGGATGCCAGTGTTCATTTTCAGTCCTTTCATTTTGCCATTCTCTAAAGATGTCACAAAACTACTTACTGACTTGCGAGAGTAGGCAAAGCACTTCAGGAGAGGTTTACCTCTGGATTTTTGTCCTACCTTGGAGCCAGGTAAATAGCTCAGGAAATGTCATGATTTTACAAGAAGATTGTTCTCTTCAGTAAGGCCTCATAATCTGCCCCTTGTGCACCCTGGAGCACTGGGCATGACGGTGGGACTGGTTCCCTGAAATAAAAGAGGGAAAGGGCACGTGTGTCTCTGCAAATAAACAAACCAGGGTCAAGGACCATTTGTGGGCACTAGTACTGAGGCTTTCATACAGTTAAATTGTTAGCACAGCCACAGGCATGGGTTTGGCTCTTGCCATATAGTGCTCCTCCAAGCAACTCCTGGGTGCAGTTTGGGAATCAACACAGGTGCTGACCTATTGATGAAAAGCGATTGCCATCCTTTTTGGGAGGCTCCAAGAGGTTAGCAATAGAGACACAGGCAGTTGATGCCAGATGGCTTCAGTATCTGAGAACTGTCCCAGGCACATTCAATCTACTGGAGGCGAGGCAGTCCATCAGGCTAAGGGAACAGAAATATGCAAGCTGTTCTGCAAGGGGACATTATGTACCCTTCTCCTGATGCCTCACCATAAGGACTGGGCCTTACAGAAGAGACCACGTAGGGAAGCCATTGCAGAGAAAGGAGGATTGTGTCTGGGAATGCCAAAGACAATTAATTCAACCCCACTAACAGTCAATCCAAAAGCTGTTGCTGGCAGATTACAGGGTAGCAATCTGAGGAGTGCTCTAACATGCGGAATACACCAGGGAAGGAACATGTTCTGTAACATCACAGGATTTCCAGCCAGCTGCTAGCACCTAGGTTTCAGACCACACCAGGTAATTCAGTCTCCTTTTGACAGAGAACCAATGGACTCAGCCCAGAAGAGATCAGAACCCATTTAAGGTGATGGTCACTGTCTTGCCTAACACACTGGAGTCTTGAAGCAAGCCCCTCCACCTTCCTGGTCCACACGAGAGGCCTCAGTTACACTGGAGCTGAGTGGAGCACCCATGTTTCTTCAGAGCTCAGTGAAACCTGTTCTGCACACTCAGGTGGTGTTTCCCCTGCAGTTCATAGTCAGCTGGATACAGTTCCCTACTAGCACAGCAAAACCTCCTACCAAAGCTAGCAGTTAGCTGTATAAGACCTTGCCCAAGAAGCTGTTTCAGGGTTGTACCCTGGCATGTACAAAGCACAGGTGCATCCCTCAAAACACAGATGTCTGGAATGATTGAAGCTGCGTCTTCCTGCCATTTCTGAGCTCAGCAGCAGCAGCCAGATCTTCTTTTAGAGCAGTTTTAAAACCAGCTAGTACACATCTCTAATAAAAAGCTCACTGTGATTCAGATGCCAAACCGATTCTATGATAGGCATCTCTCAAAAGATATTTGACTTTTGCCCCTTACTCTACAGTGTCACTTTTTCTTTTGGCTCATCTCTAATTCGGCTCATTTGCCTTAACCACACAGGCTAATATAAAGTGGGCTTTGGGAAATATGCTGCCATTATTTAAAGATTTATCCACGCTGCAATAAAATCCTTTCACGCTTCTGATTGCTAATTACAAGCAAATACTTTGATAGCTGTGGAAATCAGTTAACTATCCTTCCACTTTTCAAGGCACTGCGTCAAACTTGTCACTACGTACAAAAGCATGTCTTAATCTAGTTTGATCACAACCTGGAAAGAATAAGCTAAGAATAGGCTGATGCAACTGAGCATATGAAAGTTGAAAACATTTGCTTACTATTTGTGACTCCATTTCTATTTGAACTAATGAGCACAGTGCTATAAATATCTAATTTCCATGAATTTGAAATAATGTGGGCAGCACATCTGGGATGTCAGTGCTGGGGAAGAAGCATTTTCATTTCTTTACTGCAGCAAACCAGTGACATTTCCATTTCAACCTGAGGCTCCAGCCAAGTCCCTGTGGGAACTGCGACTTCTTCTTGCCAATACTTGACCCTCCCTGGAGGGTTTTTAGCCAGTAACCACTTGTGCTGGGAGAAATGCTACAGAAGCTGGCAAAACCCTGCAAACCAGCCTGCTCCATTAACTGTGTTACAAATACTATCCAAGTTAACAAATACAAAGAACAGAATTGAGTCAATAAGCCAAATTCAACATCACTGTTAGAAGATACATATATTCTTTGGAAGAAAGTGGTACTGTTGTGGTTTAATTGGGTGCATTCAACTCAAAGATATATATTAGGATGTTTGTCTTTTGTCTGGAATATATTATCTGAATGTTACTAGGAATGTGGTGCCTTCTACAGTTTTTTGTTTATCTGTCAGCACATTCAGCTCCCTGATAGCAAGCTCTGCATCTTGAATTTGAATATGCCTGTGTCACACACCTACAGCTTTCCATCCCAGGCAGTAAATATATTTATTTTACTTTCTTTTTTCTTGAATCTAGTTTTGTGTAATGCTTTGTTTGAGAGATGTGCATGGCTACATACATGCTAAAACTGCATTTTTCAGAAATGAGGATCAGCTCTCAGGTATTCTGCTCAGATCAAGACGTGAAACTGGAGACAGATGCAGAGACACTAAGTGCCAAAACAGTAGTTCCTCTTGTTGTTGTTGTGATTATTTTTTTTAATGCAAAAGCAGATAACCATCTCATTCCTCTGTCACAGCAGTTTTAGGATCCATACGTTCTTTACCAATATCTGGTGGAAGATTTCCACTGAAACAGCTTTTCATCAGGAAAAAACAGGTTGAGAAAATGAGCTCTATTTATGCAATCCTGCCAACTTTGACAAGATTTTGGACAAAAAAACAAATTCTGATTTTTAATCAGTTCCAGTCTCAGCTGTTGACTTATGCACAAAAACAAAATACAGAATTGAAACATCATCCTTTATAAATTTTTACATACTGTCTCTTCATGTAAAAAATTTGAATGAGCAGAAAAAAGATCTGGATCCAGTTACTCCATTAATCACTTCTGTGGTCTCCTGGTACAAGACTAGAAGTGGATCTCTCTCGATATTATGAGAGGAAAAAAATCCCTATGTTATTACTGCCTTAGAAATGATAAGCATGACAGGGCATGGGTTGCTTCCATGCATGTTGGTGTGCTTATAGCAAAAGCAGTGCTGCAAGAAAAACTTCAGGATTGGTGAGTATGGAAAAAATAGATGATAGAAAAATGACTTGTAGACCAAGACCTTCCAACTCCTTCCTGAGAAAGTACCTGTGAACCTTCTGTCTTGGCTTTCCTAACAATATTTTATATGCACAAAATATGCCCCAGATTTGCAATGTTTCAGGACAAATCAGGGAAAACCTGTTTTGTAGACAACAAATCTGGCTTTTACTGGACTGTTGCCCAGGTGCTTAAAGACTTTAGACCCCTGAGTCATGGTGAAGTCAATCTGTCTACATTTTTGTACTCCTAGAGTAGGACTCTTTTTTTAATATTTTAATCTGCAGAGAATCAAGGTCTTCATCTTGGTTCACAGTAAACCAGTAAATCCATCTGTGTTTCTGTGCTTTCCTGACTTTCCTTCGTAGTATTTGGCTATAATCAAAGATCAAGCTTAAAATACGCTGTAACTGCTCATATAACACATTTTCTTCTGAAACTTTTCTCTCAAGCACAAGGCTAGTCTAAGATCTTGAACTAGAGACAACTATTGTCAGCTCTCAATCCGTGAATGCAAACAATGCACAAGTGAAGATGATTCACACCAACAGTACATCACTGCAGCCCCCTTGTTCTGGTTCAGTAAAACATGCCATTTGTTCCTAAATGGGGTGGTTTTCTCAGTCTGCTGTCTTTCTGATTATCACTTGAAGGAAGAAGAGGCTTTCCAGAAGCACTGTTAAGACAGCAAGAGCCTTTAATGGTGAATATCAATGTTCTAAAAATCTAAAATTCATTTCAAGCCACAGCAAGGCAGGAGGATACGAGTCAGCTAACAGAAAATTAAACATGCATGTATTACAAAAACTTCCACTGCCAGTCTTGCACCTGGGAAAAAAGAACCCCATGTACCAGTACAGGTTGGGGAATGAACTCTTAGAGAGTAGTGTAGGGGAAAAGGGACCTGGGGGTCCTGGGGGACAGCAGGATGGCCATGAGCCAGCAATGAGCCCTCATGGCCAAGAAGGCAAATGGCATCCTGGGGTGCATTAGAAGGGCTGTGGGCAGTAGGTTGAGAGAGGTTCTCCTCTCCCTCTACTCTGCCCTTGTGACACCTCATCTGGAATACTGTGTCCAGTTCAGACACCTCAGTTCAAGAATGTCCCTGCTCATTTCAGGGGGGAATTGACCAGATGACTTTTGGAGGTCCCTTCCAATGCAAACTAATCTATGATTATATTATTATAAAACTCTGAGATTAAAGTCATGTCATTCACTGGTGATGCATCTGAGTTATTTCCAGAATTAGTGGCAGTAAAGCTGATGGCATTCTTGGACTTCGCTTGCAAAGCTTCACCTCAGTATCACTGTTGAGCATTGTTCCATTATCATATAGGGTCCCCAGTTCTCACTATACAAAGTGAGTATTTACAAATGTCATCCATTTATCTGAATTAAAATAAAAATAATTCAATGCTGAATTTAAATTTACCTGAAACCATGGTGTGTTTCATTTGCAGAACATAGACTGTAACTTTGATAATTATAAGATGGAAGCCAGGGACTGCACATTAAACTGTTATTCCTGATAGCAGAGGATACTCCTAAATCAAAATTATGCAGGAGCAACTTTAAAGGACCAGTGCATTTAAAGTTTTCGGATATGTAAGCTCACTGAAAGCACTGCAAGACAGGAAGCTACATTTCCAGAGATATGTAGACGTCCAGCAACAGCCAGTGATCTCCAGTGATGCCATCACACCACAGGAGTGCAAACATCTTCCTTCTGCCTGGCAGTGGAAAAATAATTGGAATAGTCAGGATTGAACAGTGAAGCTTGGACTCCTTTCCTTTGCTCTTCCACAAACTGCCCAATAAAACCCAGGGGAGTTAGGTAGCCTTCAAAATTACATGGCTGAAGTTTCAGGAAAGCACCCCTGAAATGATCAAAACAGAAAGACACAAAAAATAAGAGAGAAAAACTCTATAAAGAGTTCCTACCCCTCATGTAATGGCAGTCATTTGTGCAGAGACTACTAAATGTAATGTTTTAATGCATAAGTGCTTAAATATCTTTCAAAATCCAATCTTTGCTGTACGTATTTCTTAGTTCTAATGTCTATAAAACTGGAGTAATGCTAATCTGACATAATCCAATCCAATCTAACAATAATCAGTAGTTAGCTGAAGAAAAACTCAGAGGTTTTGAGGAGCTGAAGCAGTACAACAATGGAGTTCACAGAAATATCTTAGTTGATGACTGCCTCTTCCTTCAGCCCTCATCTCCCCATCTCTGAGGATAATGCCTCTAAAACACGGCTTACTAATACTGGCAGAGTTTTGAAAAGGATTTTCTAATGTGTCCACATTTTCCCCTAGGAGCTAGTGTTTTCCCCATTGATTTTTACAAATATTTTTGTCACTTAGCCATAGCATTATTTCTAAATGGGAAAAAAAAAATCTTCTTTAAAAAGCACAACTAAATGAAAAAAAAACTCTGAATGTAACAAACCAAAGCTACCAATCAGAAAAAGAAACCAAAACCAGCTATATTTAAAAAATTAATAAAATTAACCTTCCAAACATTTGCTCATCTGAAAGGTTAACATAATTTAGATTTGATTTCCTAAATATTAAAGAATGAGAGTGGAATACCAAGACTGTTAATACCAGAAGATTGTTACTAATACTGATGTAGCCTAATTTTTCTTTACTGTCAGCCATGTGGTAGATTAAGTCCACTAAGGTTATGACAAGAGGACTAAGGGAAATGTCAGCATGGTGGCATGAAAGTCATGTCAAAAGGAGTGGAGAATGAGCCTTGGCCCTCATTTTGAACACTGAAGTAAATATTCCATCTTTAATTCTTAGAGTAGTAATGGGAGAGGCGCCTGCTGTGCCAAAACATGTATGGTATCAGCAGAAAGCAGTGTATTTTTCAAGATCTCATTATTGATCAAATTTATTTAGAGCAACACTTAGGAAATTAGACACTGCCTGAGGAGCAGTTGACCAGCTAATAATGTACCATGCCCTACACTGCTCCCAGAGGAGCCTGCAGTCAGACATTGTCGTTGATACTGCACTCAGAATTACAGGCAAAGCATGATTTAACCTTGCCTGCTTTATCTATGTCTGCCTTCCACTCCACATAAAGATTCATAACTCTTCTGTGCACTGACAGCAGCTTTTTTTTGCAACACTTATTCACCCGTTTCAAAGAGATTGGCTTGGCTGGACTAACGTCTTTCTTAAAATAAAATAATAATAATAAAAAAGATACTTTCCAATTTATGTAAATATGCTTTTGCTCTTGGTCCAGATAACAGTCTGCCTCTCCATGGATTCATCAGGATTGAAATGCAGACATCAGCCTAAAGTCTGCTGCCACTATTACCTAAACCAAGCTTTTCTGAAACCTGAATTTTAGGAAAAGGAAAGTGGCCATTTTTCCTCAAGCTCTGACTGCTGTGCCTTGTGCTGTTATAGATAAATCACTCTCAGGTATGTTGATTACACTTCATACATCCTGGCCCACAAGAAATGCTTTGGCTCTTGTGAAATGGCAGGTGATAATTTAATGCCATAACTCTTCCCAGCTTTCCCATGCTGACACCTAGTAACACAGTAGACAAGGCTGACACTACAAGAGGGGTGCAATTTGAGATTTGGATGGCTACATTTAGGTGCTTATATGACAGCTACGTGTCTAAATTCCTATTATTAGTCAAAAGGGATCAAACAAAAGTCAATGGAATATAAGAACCAAGTCAGAGAGCAGCCAGCCCACATCGACCTTACAGGGAGCTTCATTGCTCTCTAGACCCTACTGACTGTGTCCCATTGACTATAACATGACCCTAGGTATTGCCTATCCAATTCCACTGCATACTGAAGACACTCTACACCATTTGAGATGTTCTGGTACCTTCAAGACATCCTATTGGTGCTGACAAACACCAGACCTGTGGGAAATGCATATTCCCATGGTACAGCAGCTGAAAGGATATCTGGCACATCTCACACAGCACTAATGCAGAAAAATCCTCCCCCTAGGTTACATATGAACAGAGATTAGATGCCTAAATATTGGTGACGTAATCCTCAAACTGAGTCCTATCTTTCACTGATTACTCAGAGGAGAGTTTCAGTCTGAGGACTCAAGTCAACAGCTCTGCATCATTTTAATAGTATTTTTTCCACCTCTGCACCAATAGACTTGAGCAATTTTTGCTTTTTTGTTTGTTTGATTGATTGTTTTATTAAATGAAATTGGAAACCTTGGAAAACACTTCAAATTTCATTCTTAAGGATGCTGTTAGAGCACACAAACACGTAGCCAAAATGTGAAGACTTGTTCACATACACACATTAGAAAGAATGTGTCTTTTCAGTGATGCTCCAGTATAACCTTCCCATTCAACAAAACAATCCTTGTTTTGGCAAATACTATCACTTAGACTCTGCTGATGAGCAGAGTGCTGCTGATGAGATCATGCATAATGGCTTTCAAGCAACTCATGGGACAGTAGATGCCTTTTCTACAACACAATGTAAACACATCTTTGCTTTGACAATACCTACATTTAATCACCTTATTTTAGCATTTGAGTGCATCTGTGTGCTTCGGCCTCTGCAAAGAACAACTGTTTCTCAGTTGGATACAGTTATGGTTCATATAAACAACATTGGTTCATATGAACAACATTGCAGCCTTTCATAAGTTTCTACATCTGGGAGTAGCAGTGGCAGGACCATGCTGTAACTTGCTACCTTTCTTCTAACTCTTCAATTACTGTTTCCAAAGTAAGAGAGTCTAACTGATGGCTCCTATTAAACAAAATATTGATTGATTTATTTTCTTCTAGATGACCTCCATATCAAAATCCCAATCTAACAAATGCTTACAATGAACTAAGAGAGGATCTTTCAAGAAATTAATTTGTGGTAATTTCTCTACAAACTATAATTTAAAGTGCTGGATGACCCATTTTTGTACAATCACTAAAATTTTAAGCACCGGAACCAAAGTTTTTGATCACTGTGTTCGTCAATATACTTTAAGATTTACATTGGAAAAGCTTTAGAGTCAATTCTTCTATCAGAATGCAAGAGATTTAGGTATGTTACTTCTGCTGATATTACTGGAAGTTAGACCTGGATATCTCTCCTGTGCTTAAAACAAAATCTCCCTCTTCTTCAGCTAGTGCATATCAGCTGCCAGTCAGGATTTCTCTGGTGCAAAATATAAGAAAGCTACAGCAAGAAAGTATCCAATGAAGGCTAACCACTGGAGGTCATTTGCAATATTTTGCTGTCAAAGACAGTTTTAACTGAAGTATTTTTATCATAATCCTATGACAGGGCACAGCATTGATTAGTTTCCATTAAAGTAATTAAAAAGCATTGAAGTTTTCTACTGTTCTGCAAAGAAAGGGGGACAAAAGAGGAAAAAGAACCAAATACTTGAATTACTGCCATAATAAAGAGTTTGAGGATCCACAAATTACTCCTTTCCTCCCTCTATCCTTGGCTTATACCTTTATCACTCCACTATAATCATCCATGGCTAGGAATTCTGGGTGCAGATTCTGAGTGGCAGCTTGAACTACCTTCAGACAAGCCCAAGGTCCAGCAACCAAGAGCCATCATTACCTTTCCAGTGGCCCATGTGAAGACACACGTGTGTTTCATCCAAATCAATCAGGTGACCCTGAGTTGGACAAGCCAGCAAGGTAGTTTATTTTTTATGCTATAAATGCCCTTTATGGGAAACAATTCACATAGATTAACAAAAAGCACGAGCAAATTTCCCTTACTACTTAAAGTAAGGGAAAATCAGCTCATTTTTTTCCACCAGAATTAAATTAACTTCTTTGTAAAGTGAAATATTCAGTGCTCTTCCCTGCCATAAAAAAAAAAAAAAAAAAAAAAAGAAAAAGTCAAAATAGTAGGAACAGGGCAGGTATAGTAAGGAAGAAGGAAAGAACTCCAAATGAGGAAGGAAAAGATATGGGCAAGATGCAGATATGCTCTGTAATACAGTTGCAGAATTTTAGCAATATCAAGATAACTCAAGTGATTAAAGTTTGAACAAATCAGAAAATATGGAGGTAGAGAGAATGCAGAGAGAAAGATCTGAGAAATTCAAGGATTTGACCTGCTGGATAATAAAGAGTGACAATAAAGAGTGGTGAAGCTTGGAGTAAGTGACTGAAAATCTTTGGTGGCAGTTTAATTGTGCAATGAGTGGTCAGACAAGACGACTGTCAGTGAGGCAACACAGTGTTGTCAAGAAAAATGTATCATACTGTGTGCTCTCATGGTGCCTCAGACACAACACTGATTCAAGTTTATCAGAATAAGAGAAGCCTCATGGCAATCAATGGGATCTCACACAGCAGCGAGAATATAAAGTGAAGAATAAGACTCTTGAGGGATGACCATAAACCAGTGAACAGATTTAAAATGTAATTTCTGTGATGTAGGAAGCAGTATTATGCTTTCTGGCTGGAGAGCATCTTGTTCAATTGAACCCCAACACGCAATGTGTGTTCCTACAGAGTGCCACAATAGAAATAACATTGATGAGAGTTCCTGCTGTTGGACACTTCCTGGGCTTGCTACTTATGAAAAACTGTTCTGATCTTCCACTTAGGAGAACTGAGTTAAAGCAGTGGCAAAGGCTCCACGTGAGGTCATTATCCAGCAAGAGTCTAACTTGAATAAAAAACTACACTGGAAATCTGAAAACACAAAGATGTTGGGATGCTAAGGCGAAGTCCAAGAAAAGTGAAAAGCCTGGAAGCATAAAACTAATGTAACAACAACAACAAAAAAGCATATTTTATCTGCTGCCCTGAGTGGCAGTAAAACACCAGCAGCACACACCTGTCTGTCATAATTTCTGCATCTTCCTAGCATTACCATTTTAGATGCCACCTGAAAATAAGTAAGTTAGATGACATCAAAATGTTGACATCCTGCCCCTTTTAAAGTTGCCAGTATTACTAAGAGAAGCCCAGCACCCACCACCTTTGCCAGCCCCCAACTCCCTTCCTGGAGCTCTCACTGATTGCTGCAGTCTGTTTCGCTCTGCCTACTTCAGGGCATGACTCTTAGAAATGTTCTACATGCTCTCCCAAGGTTTTATGATTTTAATGACCTTCCTTTCAAGTGAGCTGGAACACTGATGTGCTCCTCTCTTCTCCTCCACATAATTTTGCCTGAAACACATCTCTCTCCTTTGGGAATGCTTTCCTCCAAGGTTATCTTCCTTTTTGCCTTTGTTCCAAAGGAGAATGTGTTCTTAATAACAACAGTTTGACAAATTCTCAGATTTTAAGCACAATAATATAAAGCCAACAGTAAGGACGGGAACCACACTTACTGGGTTACCAAGTTGTTATCCTCCACCAAAGAGCTCATAGACTATGCAAGGGAAGTGCTCATCCTTATCTTTACCAACAGAGAAATCTAAAGCATGGCCAGATAATTTGCTTCAGTCTCATTGGGGTGCAATTGAGTCCATTTTAGATCCCCCAAGACAATGCTTACACTGGGAGGTTTAAAGCAAGTTGAGAACATTTTGTTGGTGTCCAGCCTTGAAAATGGCCGGGATATATGAAAATGTGACAATGTGAAAATGTAATGCCTAAAATCCCTTGGCCAGTGTTCCAGTGTAACTCAGAGCATAATCCACAAGTCAAGACTTTCCCCTTGTGTGCTAGTACAGCTCTTTTAGCCAAACTTTATTTCTGGCAATGCTATGAAATGCAAAGCAGCCCTACCTACACCTAGGCAAATAGTTTATAAATTGGTACTGATTTACTATATATATCTCATTCACATACACACACACAAAAAAGACCCAAACCCAGCATGTCAATCTGTTTATTTTGCTTTAAAACCAGCATAACAATCCCCAGCATAATGTAAAGATCATAAACATTAAACTCTCTCTAGACTAGGCATGAGAAAACTGCACGAAAATAAATATAAATAAATGAAAGCAAATTACTTTTTCATGTTTACTTAACAGTGCTAATTTAGAAATAAGACAAATGCATTCCAGTGAACAAGAAATTGAATCTAAAGTTAATCCTTTTCCTAGAGGTCCTTTGTAGTCGCACTGAAGTCATGGCCTCAAGTGATCCATAGAGCACTCATAGCATATTACATCTATTTTATTGGATAACACAATAATCAAAATGCTAAAAAAAAAAATCTTCCTATTAGTTGACTTAAGCATTAAAATAGTGAAATGGCTAAGCTAATTTATTTTGATTATCATACATTGGTTTTGGTACTATAAATTAACCCCACAATTTTGCCAGAGCTTCTAGCTATCTAATGCCTGAAAATAGGATTTTGTTTAAGCAGATACCATGCTAAGATTTTCTTTTATTTTTTTAAAGAAAAAAAAAATCAATTAATCAGTTCTGGTCAATAAAAAGTTAATTTAAAATGGTTTACTGTTAAATGACATTGGCTTTCACACATTTGCTCTGTCCTACACCAGTTAAAAAGCCATTGCAGACTCCACTTACAGCGCTCAGGGCTCCGGCTGCATTTTTAAAGCACCAACTGTTAGCTAATTTCGTTAGCATAAACACCCAATAAAATTTTATGGTGTGTTCAGCTCTCATTAAAGATGAAAAACAGCAGCAGAGAGTAGCACCCACAAATAAACAGGGAGCGGCACAGCTCCGGTGTCACCGATCCCCAGAGCTCATTCGGATTCCGAGCTTAGGATCCCCTGGGCCAGAGGGCACTGAAGAGACATGAAGAATGAAATCTCATCCCTGGAAACCCCTTGAGCTCCACAACGCAAATATTTACTGGGGCAAGAATGATCCCTCTCCACATCTCCTTTCTTATGAACCCTCTAAAACCTTAAAATAACAGCTATTCTAGGCCAAATACACCCTTGCTGGTGCATACCTGCATAATGGTACAAACCCTAAGGCTCCTTTTGCTCCCCATCACCCAAAAACATCTTAGGCAAGATGTTGCATCAACACCAGAGCTAGATGAGCCTGCCCATCCCTAGGCTGTGTCTTGTGGCTGGATTCACTGCCATCAGGGAAGGCAAAGTGGATGTTTCTAGTAATGAAACTGTCATCACGCTCCTCACAAAACTTCCTGTTACTGGGAACTTTACAGGACAGTGGACAGTTACAGGAAGCAATCAAGGGAATACAGCCAGAATTACCTGACAAAAGCATCAGGCTTACAGGTAAAATTATAGAGAAAACAGATTTCACTGTCTGAAATAATACAAGACCTGGTCAAGAGCTTCCCACAGCTGTTTAGTGGTTTACACCCTGCACCTTACTTCACTGTTTGCAAAACTAGAGTAATTGTCCCAGTTGTTTTCTTCTTATTGTTAACTTTAACCACAAACACTCTTTTCTGTCTCTGTGGGATTACCGCATCCAGCAGGATTGGGCCTTGCTCTTGGCTGGAGCTCTCATGCAATGCTTTATTAGACTACTCTGAAAGGTTAATGTTCCTAGATGGAAGTGTAATTCCTAAGGTNAGAAATAAGACAAATGCATTCCAGTGAACAAGAAATTGAATCTAAAGTTAATCCTTTTCCTAGAGGTCCTTTGTAGTCGCACTGAAGTCATGGCCTCAAGTGATCCACAGAGCACTCATAGCATATTACATCTATTTTATTGGATAACACAATAATCAAAATGCTAAAAAAAAAAATCTTCCTATTAGTTGACTTAAGCATTAAAATAGTGAAATGGCTAAGCTAATTTATTTTGATTATCATACATTGGTTTTGGTACTATAAATTAACCCCACAATTTTGCCAGAGCTTCTAGCTATCTAATGCCTGAAAATAGGATTTTGTTTAAGCAGATACCATGCTAAGATTTTCTTTTATTTTTTTAAAGAAAAAAAAAATCAATTAATCAGTTCTGGTCAATAAAAAGTTAATTTAAAATGGTTTACTGTTAAATGACATTGGCTTTCACACATTTGCTCTGTCCTACACCAGTTAAAAAGCCATTGCAGACTCCACTTATAGCGCTCAGGGCTCCGGCTGCATTTTTAAAGCACCAACTGTTAGCTAATTTCGTTAGCATAAACACCCAATAAAATTTTATGGTGTGTTCAGCTCTCATTAAAGATGAAAAACAGCAGCAGAGAGTAGCACCCACAAATAAACAGGGAGCGGCACAGCTCCGGTGTCACCGATCCCCAGAGCTCATTCGGATTCCGAGCTTAGGATCCCCTGGGCCAGAGGGCACTGAAGAGACATGAAGAATGAAATCTCATACCTGGAAACCCCTTGAGCTCCACAACGCAAATATTTACTGGGGCAAGAATGATCCCTCTCCACATCTCCTTTCTTATGAACCCTCTAAAACCTTAAAATAACAGCTATTCTAGGCCAAATACACCCTTGCTGGTGCATACCTGCATAATGGTACAAACCCTAAGGCTCCTTTTGCTCCCCATCACCCAAAAACATCTTAGGCAAGATGTTGCATCAACACCAGAGCTAGATGAGCCTGCCCATCCCTAGGCTGTGTCTTGTGGCTGGATTCACTGCCATCAGGGAAGGCAAAGTGGATGTTTCTAGTAATGAAACTGTCATCACGCTCCTCACAAAACTTCCTGTTACTGGGAACTTTACAGGACAGTGGACAGTTACAGGAAGCAATCAAGGGAATACAGCCAGAATTACCTGACAAAAGCATCAGGCTTACAGGTAAAATTATAGAGAAAACAGATTTCACTGTCTGAAATAATACAAGACCTGGTCAAGAGCTTCCCACAGCTGTTTAGTGGTTTACACCCTGCACCTTACTTCACTGTTTGCAAAACTAGAGTAATTGTCCCAGTTGTTTTCTTCTTATTGTTAACTTTAACCACAAACACTCTTTCCTGTCTCTGTGGGATTACTGCATCCAGCAGGATTGGGCCTTGCTCTTGGCTGGAGCTCTCATGCAATGCTTTATTAGACTACTCTGAAAGGTTAATGTTCCTAGATGGAAGTGTAATTCCTAAGGTACTGCCCTCTGAGCTAGGCTGGATTTTTTAACATAGCTGACTGATCATGTTTTAAAGCCCTGGAGCTACATGAAGTCGTACTTGATGGTGGGAGACTACCTTGTATTACCACTAGGGTATTAAAATTGAACAACTCAAAAATATACTGCTTAACTGTGCCCGTACATGGTAATTTACCACACACAGGAAAATGCAATGTGCAAGTAGAACTGAACCAATTTCCACTTCAGCAGTAATACAGAGGAGCTATCATAGTTCCCTTATCTTCATTTTCTACATCCAAGAGGGCTAGAAATGCTGTGGCTCTGTTACTTCCATAACTTTAGAAGTATTGAACCACTGCAACTAAACTGACATAAATAAGAAGTAATTCAACTGAAATCAGCAGAATTCACAAGGGGGATAGATCATGTAAAACAGAAGAAAATTAGATTCACCTAGTGTAGATGCAATAATCTCTTATTAATTGTTTAAAGAATAAACTACTATAAACCACAAACTCTCATATCCTGTCAAAAGGCATTATTGACCTGTAGACCACGTGCACTGGCCCTTTAGATCACAACAACTCCCTGCGAATACTCAGTTCTCTGGGAATGCCCCACATCAACAATTTGCTTTTCTTACAGGTTAACACTTGTTCTTTTCAAAACAAGGGAAGGGCAATCAAGGGTACAATCAAAACTGTATTTCCCATTCAGCATAATTGAGTTTACAAACAAACACTTCAACAAACACTTTAACTTCACTGAGTTGTTTTCACACCCACTTTCTTACATACCAATATTGCTAGTTAGAACAATTGTCTCTACTTTAAAAGAAAAACAAAAATCCAAGTTATCTGCTGTTATCCTCATGCATTCATTATTTCTGGTTAAAAATCAGGTTATGTTATTCTGGCTAACCTCAAGACTTTGATTCAATAAGCTTTTTTTAATGCTTACATACTTAAAGCTGAGGGAGGAAAGGTGATTGCTTAGTATCTGCTATAACCAAAAACATGTCCTGTAAACCACATCAAGGAAATCTATGATGGAAACACACTTTGTTTGCTCAGGTTTAACTCAATATTGTTTCATTTTACCACACAGTTTGAGTGACTCTTGCCACTCCTTTTGGGACAAGAAAACACTTACCTGCTACCCACACATTGGGACTGGAATCAGGAAGAGGTTGAAGCCCAGATCCACAAAAAGATTTAAGTGTCTAATAAAACATTGGTGCAATGTGGGTAGTAAAAAGACTGCATTACCCTAAAAACACACATAAGCTACTGAGGCCATAAACTGTACATGAGTGTATGCCACAGGACAAGAGGTCTCAGAGTTAGGAGATTTGACCCAGAAGATACACACTGACCATTTCTAAGTCTGAGCTCTGTGCAGAACAGCTACAACAGCTATTTGACAGTCATTCAAAAATACGATTGGAGAGAAGTCAAAGGAGACTGAATCAGCAGCAGTGTTATGCCAACCAGCACGCACTAATGTAGAGCTGAGGCTGCTGTACAAAGCTGAGGGGCTACACTGTACCCACAAGACTCTGCACATCAGGCAATGGTTTGGCTAAATGCATTTTCATATAAAAAATTACAAAGTGCACCCCCCTCTCCCCAGGAAACAGCTTTCCCACTCCAAAGAACAGCCTTGTGCTCTGCACTGGCCCCTCTCCAAAGGGAGAGATAGGAGAGCTCCAGCTGTGGAGCAGCCTCTCTCCTGATGGATATGACAGTCTCCAAAAGGATAGGAGCTGGTGAGACTCTGAATCCTCATCAACACTTAGAAGGACACTAGATCCCCAGATCCTGCTCCATGGAATACCTCCTTGCTCCCTGTATCTAAATGGAGGACCCCAAAGGGAGTTGTTCCTAAAGAAATTACTCCCAATTTTTTCCTCCCTCGAGACAGATGAAAATGGGAGTCCCAGGGTGAAACAAAGCGCCTTTCTCACAGCACCTTCCTTGGTATTAACCTAAGAAAAGAAGATAAATTTAAGACATAATTTCTGTGCTTTGCATTGGCTGACATGGCGCTCTGGGCTGCTGAATACAAGCCAAAAGCCAGGAGCTGCAACACACACTGTTGAAAAGCCTGAGTCTCCATATGGAGTTAGCCCTCATTAATTCCTTCAAGAAACCTATCAAAATATGACAGCTGGGAACTGAATCCCAAATTCTTATGCCAGGATCTGAATAACTTTTCAGTAACATTCACTGATCCAGTAACTAAACCTGATCATCCCAGCTCACATGAGAGAGGTGGCAGGTTTTGCTCAGACTCTCTGTGGCTCTAGGGCTAATCATCCCAACCACCCAAATATATCAGAAATGCTCCTACAATTAAGCTTTTCATTGAAACATTGGGGTGAATCCTCTTGCCTTCTGCCCACAAATTGTCTTAAGAAAGGCATTGGGATTACTCACAAACAGGAAAAAAAGAGCATTAGAAGCTGTATGTACACAAACTACTTATCAAAAATAGTTCTCTCTAAGCAATAAATCAGTCTTTGAATGGCACAAGTGGCTTAGAGATAGGTCTTGGTTAAAAACAGCTAACAAGCGTTACACAGAAATGTCAAAAAATATGTGTGTTTTAATAGGCATGCATTACTAGAGCTTGGAATTACAGTCAAGCTCACTACTTAAAGGTTTTAATTGTATCCTTCCTTTAAAATGTTACCTCCCTTGCTCATCATAACTGTGCAAAGCTTTAAATCTTGCAAAAGAAATCTGAAGTCTAAGTCCTCATTGCCTAGTAAGAGGAAAACTTGGCAACACCAAGAGGAAGATAGATCTTTCCCCAGAGAATTGGCATTTGGAGTTCTTTCAGTTGACACAATGTACTGACGGTTTTGGGATGCAGGGTGGAGGTGGGGGAGAACCTAACAAGTTGTTTCACAAGCAGTGGAAACAACAGTGTTTGATTTATTACGGATTTTTGCCCTACATTATTTGTTCAACCTCCTCCTTCTTGCAAGTAGCCCAGAACTTACTCACGGTTGTCTGTTTTTTAACCATAAAATTCCAGTTGTTAAAGAAGTTCCTTTCATACTTCTTTCTCTCATTCCCTCCCAGTCTTAACATAGCCTGTGAGGGCTAAAGGACAGACCATGACATAGCTACAGGCAGGTGCTGACCAAGTTGCTGGGACTGGGCAAGTAAAGGAGATATGACCAAATTTCTCCTTGCTTACTTCTACTATTCGGGTATGAAATATCCCTTCTTCCCTATTAAGCAATCAATTTCCACAACACTTGTAGAAGGTTGACATTTGTGACACTTCTGTCAGTTTTGATTAAAACAGGTCACTGAGCTCAAGAGTTATGAGATTAGGAAAGTGAAACAAGTCCTAGTTGTGGGTTTGGTGCTTTGGTTTTGTTTGGGTTTTTGTTGTTGTTTGTTTTCTGGAAAGCAAAAAAAATTAAACATCTCACAAGCATTTCTGTGCTTTAGAACTCAGTGTCACAACATACCTGGCTATGCTGCCTCTGTCTACTCCATCATCTCCTCCACCTTAACCGACCTCAGTTATTTGTTTTTTCAGCCATTTGACACGCTCATTTCTGAACTCTGAAAGGTTTCCTTGCATCTTAGTCAGTCACGCATGGATCTTTTTGTGTTTTAATTAAAAACCTGAAACCATCAATCACATCAATCTTCTGACTCGAAAAAATATATTTATTTCCAAAGGAAAAAATACCCACACCCTCCAGTATTTGAAAATAAGATAAAGATGCCTTCAGGACAAATACAAATGTGTCAATTATCATGTGCTAAGAATATACACATTTGAGCCCCATCTCTTCCTTCTGCATTAAAGTGTTAGGTCAGCAACTTGATACAATAAATTATTACTGATATGCAATAACCTGAGCTGTTCAACCCAAGTCTCAAAACAAACAAACAAACAAAAAAAAGCAGAAACTGCAAAGAAAGGAGGCCCAACATAGAAATTGCAAGCAACATCCATACAAGACCTTCAATTTCAGGCCCTCCAATTATGCAAGGAGCTTATGTATGGGTTTAACTTCAAATATATGATTAGTCATTGAGCTAAGTAAATAATTTCAGCAGACTCATCTAATCTGTTTGTGTATTTCCACAGCCCTCATCGTGTCGCATCTCTTAATACTCACATAGCCTTATGATTAGCGAGTCTAATCCTAAAAAGAACATATGAGAAAAGGAGGAATAACTGTATTCACTTTACAGAAAGAAAAGTATGAGGTAAATCCATGGGCCCAAGAGTTTGTAGAATCAGATCGGAACTGACTAGACATGAAGTACTCAACCAGGTGAACAACAGCACTAGCATTTCAAAAAAACATCACCACATCAAGTCTAGAAGATGGAACAGAGAGCCAGTATGAGGAGGTAAGATTAAAAAAAAAAAGGTAGCACTGCACCATTTCTGGTGAAATGCAAATTTTGCATTTCGTTAATGTGCATCCCATTAACTAATATGTAAACATATCACTTTACAAAACACTAGCCTCAACAAGGCTCTTGCAACTTTTTTTGGGGGGAAGGGGGAGGGAAGTGGGTAATCCACCATCAAACAGGCATACAAATGATGAAAAACACTTCAAAGAGTTGCAGAAGAAGCATCAAGAGGATTGTCTGCAAGAGGGCACACACTTCTCCCCAACCCTGGTTTATATTGCAGTGTAACGGTGTTGTAAAGGCAAATGCAAAGGCCACGTTCTTTACTATCAAACGAAGGGTAATGCATATTTGATCCGGATCAGGTGCAAGCACCCAATTACATTTCTGTTGAATTCAGCAGAGTGTACAATAAAGTCTTTTAGCCCACTTTTTTTTCTTCTTAATGCTGGCTATGCAAACACACCATGGCAAGAAGCAAAAGCAGCAGACAGAGGTATACCTAATCCCATATTACACACCCGCACAAATCTTCACCTTGGCATCGTTTTAACTCATTTGAAGCAAGAGCTCGACTTTGGACCCTTCCAGCACTTGGGTCTGGGGAGGCCGAAGCAGCCTGTGTCCCTCATCACCCGGTTCCTAAACGCGTTACCCCCGCACGGCGGGGCAGGGGAGCGGTACCTGCCTGCCCCCCGCAGCGCTCCAAAACCAGGTCGGCGGCGGGGAGCCAGGGAGAGATGCTGAACTTCGTAAAGTGACGGGCTAGCGGACAGCGCAGGGGACTGCTGCCCAGGGCCGGGAGGAAGGCAGACGCTCTCAGCCACAGGTTTAGGAAGAGGGTGCAGCGGAGGAGACCCGTGCAGCCCCGCCGAGCCTTCGCGGTCGGTCTTACCTTGGACCCCTTGCCGCTGGAGCAGCGGACGTTGTTGGTCACCCCGGCCGTCTGATTCATGCTGGGGCCGGCGAAACGGGCAGGAAAGTTGGGTGCTACGAGCGCGGCACCCCGCGCAGCCTCCGCGGCAGAGCGGAGCGGGAGGAGAGCGGCAGGAGAAGGAGAACCGTCCCCGCACCGGGACCCTGCCCCAGGCCGCCGGGATCTGAGCGTTGGCGGCGCTCCCGGCTTGCCGGCTCCAAAACAAAATCCGAAACACCCACAACGCAGCACTCGCCCCCCCGCCCCGGTTCCCGGCACGGCTTTCCTCCCCCGCCCTCCAAAGCGGAGGCGAGGCGAGCCCGGTTCTGCCCGCCCCCCGCACCCCGCGGCCGCCGTGGGGAGGGCTGTGGCGGTACCTCCGGTACCCCCGGCTCCGTCCCGCTCCGTCCCGACCTCCCCCCGGCTCCCCTCCGCCGCAGCGAGCCCGGCTCTCCCTGGGGAAGCTCCCACTTCTTCGGCGTTATTTTGTTTTCATCTCCCATGGCGTGGACAGGGGAAAATGGCGTTAAGAAGTGGCAAAGCTTCCACCACAGTTGGGTTTTGACCCGCTGGTGCTTGGAGTAGTTAGTCCAGAGGTCTTTCGGTGGAGTAAATGCTTGGTTGTGTTTTGATTGACAGATGGTTACTTAATAATAACCGAGCTGCAGGGTCTGGGTCTTACTTTTTTTTTTTTGCATAATCTCTTTCAGGTGTGCTAGACTTCAGGGCTTTTTTGTTGTTGCTGATGTTTTGGTGACATAAGGGCGCACAAGGTAACATAAGATGACACCTTTGGTGACATAAGGGTACAACCACCCCTGCTTGGTTCTTAAAAATTTGGTGTTTAAGTTTTGAGGGTTGATTTAAAAATACAAAGAAACAGAAATCCATGTCATGAGCTGTTACTAAGATGTTTTTCCACTCCAATTCAGCCTGTGATGCCAGATGCTGCCAACTCTGTTCTTGCAACAAAAATTTGGTGAACTTCAGTTCCTAGAGTAGAAAAAAAAAGATCCAAAACAACAAAAACAAAAAAACTGAGTAAACAAAAAAAGTTGAAAAAGAACACTTTATGTCTGAGTAAGCAGATCTAGATAACCGAGGCTAAAAGCGTCCACGCTTCATCTTAGCAAGATGTGGGTTTTTTTGGTTTTTTTTTTTTTCTTAGGGATTAATCTGTCAGAATAGATTGTTTCAAGTGTTTTTGGTAATGTTTCTACAGCATACTTTTAAATCTTTAAATAAACAAAACCCTTTCAGGATATTGCTCCTTTTTCAGGCAAAGAGAAATGCTTTGGTTGCTTGTCATGCACCAGCCTCAACTCGGCTTTGGAGAATCACAGCTCCTTCATTTCTGAAGGGTACATATCCCATAATGTGTTCAGCTGGCTGTATCTTCCAGTCCTGTGGCTAAAGTGGATTTAAAGAGACCACCATGGAGGCAGACAGCAGAAGAAAGCATAGTTCAAAGAGAAACTCAGTTAGAGCCACTGGCCTTTCAGCTCTGAGGCAGGAGAGTGGTCCCAATACCACAGTGCTGTCAGATGTGCCTCCCTGTCACAGCAGGGCACACTGGTTTGGGAAAAAAAAAGAGCAGATATATAAGGACCAGTTCGATAAGACCTCATCCCTCAGGTGTGAGTGTCCCACCAGCCTCCATGAGCAGTAGGTTCTGGCACCTTGGCTGTATTGTGAACATTGCTCAGCCTCAAATACCACATTATTACTATTCCCTGGTGCAGCTCTCTGATGGCTTTTCCTCTTTTTGTACTGATTAGGATTTGAAGTTTGCTGCTCCACTGCTTCATTCAGTGGCTTGGTCTTTTCAAGCAAAATGCCTGCTAATAAATCCAGTTATAGACTTTGAGTTTCATACTTGATGGGCCCTGGCTGCATTAGATTATCTGAGTATGACTTGTTTTATGGAGACTTGCACAATTCCTTAGTATTATTTACAGATGTACACGCAGAACAGTTTGGTGTTTTTGTTTTCTTTTTAAAGAGGCAGGCAAGCAAAACTGCCCTTTTAAATCCATGGCAAACCTTTTTGGCCACTACATGGAGCAGGTGAAAAATCTTCAGTCTTGTCCCATCTCTAAAGGCAAATTCTTCAGTGGAAAAAAACAAACAACAAAACAAAACAACCCACAAAACAGAATAGCATCTATTCCTGCCTACACAGTCTTTCTTGCACTACTAACTCTTCACGTTACACAGACTGGTCATGGGAGCATTGCATCATCACAGTTTTGTCCTGAAGCAAAGCAGGATATGGAAAGCACCACTTCGCTACCCTTTCCAAAAAGCATCTTCTGCAGCCAGTCTAATAGAGCAGGCAGAGAGACTGTTTTCACTATAGGACCTATTTTGTCTTATGCCCTGGCAAGAGACAGGGAAACTCTCCTACTTCCTGTCATAGCTCCTCTTATTGCCTGCCCCACTTGTGAGAATCCCTGTTTTCCCCTAAAACCAGAACAAACTTTGGTACTGCTTTCTATACAGAAAATGGCAGCTTCCAACTGGGATTGTGTGGAGAGTTCACTTCAGAACTCTGCTTTCAAAAATATGAGTAAGCATGTTGATGTTCACTAACTCTGGAAAGGAGACTGCTGAACATGTAGTGGAAGTGTTATCTTTGAGATTTGAGACCTGAATGCATAGTGGAAGTGCTGCCTTTGAAATCTATAAGAAACTGATTCAATTCCAAATTCTGCCCAGGCCTCTCTACATGATCCAGAATGGTGGAGGTTGGAAGGGATCTGTAGAGATGGATCATCCAGTCCAACCCCCTGCCAGACCAGGTTCCCCTTGAGCAGGTCACACAGGCATACATACAGGTGGGTTTGGAAACCTCCAGAGAAGGAGATTCCACAGCTTCCCTGGGCAGCCTTTTCTAGACCCTGAAGGAAAACTCACACCATCCTCCTTTGCCCTTCAGTGCCCCTCCTGCACTGAGGAAGATTCCACCTCTGCCCACCCACTTACAAACTCCCTAAAGCAGGACATACCCTTGCAGATCTACAGAGCCCAGTGTAATTTGGCTCTTATTTCAGTGAGGGACCCTAAATACTGTAGAAAAACAAATGTGAAATTATTTCACTCTGTCATTCTTTAAACCAAAGTTGTTTATGTAGCTGAAAAGAACAGACAATGCCACAAACAGGACAAAGTTTTCAAGTGCCTGTGAGAAAAGTGATTTATAGATTAGTATTCGTAGACTGTTCAGTGAAGTATGAAGGAACAACAATATACTGTCATATAAGCTGTAGCATATAAACATCCCTTGGCATTTTACACTTTGAAAAGGATTATACATAAGCTCAGCTGAGAACAGTATTAAAAAAGAATCTCAGTCATACTTTTTGGGAACATTTAGTAAGAGAGCTAGTCTGCCTTTGGAGTTGAGCTAAATGCAAGGAAATTCATGCAATCATAACATTTAAAGCCAAAATTGTGTCATAAAATGCAATAATATGTTGAGTGCTTTTTAAACTTTTTTATATTCATATTTTGACGGTGAACTCTGTAAAATTGATAGAAAAACAAAATCAAGAGCTTTACTTATTTATCCTGACTCCAAAAGCTGAGGCTTTGGAGAAATGTCCAGTGTCACAAAAGGACAAAACAGCAGGACCATTGACAGTGTTAAACTCAGCTAGTTTCGAGTTCCAGCTCAGACTTAGGTGAAGACCTTTGAAATATCTCGCCATGTTTATAAGTTCTTCCCAGGAGCCTTTTTTGATCTAAATTTCATCTGCCGGAGGCACACTATCACAGCTCTATGAGCTTCAGGGGTTTCAAAGACACGACGCCTCTGATTTCTTTCACTGATATTTTCAGTGGAAAAGTGTCTGAGACAGTAACACTTTTTGACATCACTTGTGACTTAACCAGAAAGGTATATCCATTTTGTACAGGCTAATGCAAAGTCTTTGCACTTTGTGCAAAGGTCAAAGTGTTGCAGAAATCATCATGGTTCACCTTGCTCTCCAACTCAGAAGTGTGATTAAAAGCCCAGTTTAAGGAAAATGCTTAGCAAGATGAGAGTCAACATGCAGCAAGCACGGCAAAGTTAAGAGCACAGGAGACAAGGAGGATGTGAAAATTGAGACCATGGAGTGCTAAAGAACACAATTCTAAAAATCAATGCAGTGATGGATCAGGAATGAATGCAAAAAGCACAGCACGGGAAGGCTATAATTAGATGATTTAGTCATAGCCAGGAGCCTGACTGAGCTTTTTGAATCCACTCAAGTGGACACAGTTAATACAGAGTTTGGCTTGATCATTCCAGTTCTCATGACAGCCACATAGAGGAGGCTCATGGAGTCTTTTATTTTTTATTACAGCAATATAGGTAAAAACCCACTAGTACACACAGGTGTCTCACAGTATGGAAATCACTGCAGACAGTGATTTCCATAGTGTGAGCATCTCCTGTTGCAGCTGTGTTTCTGAGACCACTGGTTTGGACTCAGAAAAATCCTGGAGAGTAGGCATAATGCCAGCAGCGTTTGGACCCATTCTGTCCACACCGTGTTTGGTGGCTCTCTGGTGGAAGTGGAGAAAGCCATGCTCCACTCTCACTTTCCTGTCATTGCTACCAATGGCAGAGGTTAATTAAAGTCAGTATAGTGACAGGGAAAATGCTGGTGTAGAGTAACACTGATGTGAACATTAAGCCTCTCCAGAGGAGAGCCATGTCTGTGGACTTTGAGGCTTTGTGAACAGATGAGAAAAAAGAAGTATTTTGAGTCCTCCAAATCTTTGCTCAGATGACTCAGATGACATATCCATCCTGACTGTAATTTGCAGTGAATACCTGAGCTGATGTTGCCAGCCCAGAGCCCAGCTTAATGCCATATTATCCTGCCAAAGAGGAGGACAAATTTCAGTACCGAAGCGAGTGCATTTAGAGCTAGCTCACAGCCTCTCTGCAGTCCCCTGACAAGCATGTAAGAGACACTTTTCTGGTATTGTTCTCATCCTAGTGTACCACCTTGACTAAGCCCATCCTGTGTTCTCAGTTACTTTTTTGCAAGTGTTCTTCTACCTCGCCTGTTGTTCTCCCAAGATGTGATGGCAAAAGAAAGCCTAAAGAGCAAGCAATGATTGATTCCATAAATTTTGGGCTCCTCTGCTTGCCCACAATACTCCCTCTGCCTTTCCCTGCCTACTTACCTCGTCCCACTACTGTAATTCAGAAGGAAATGGTAGCTCGAATGTTCAAACACAGGCATGAGATCTAGAATCCAAGCTTTGCTTTTGGCTCAGCTGGTCATCCACTGAGTCCTTTCAGTCCCTTAGATCATCCACAGTTTCTTCCAGCTGCAGTTGAGTGGAGCAGCTGCTCTAAGACCCTTGGAGCACAGGAAATACACTAGATTTAATAAAGGATTTTAGTGGAAGCAAAATACTCAAGTTAGTTAGAAAATAGCCAGACTCAGTTTTGTATTTTCTGGGTCCTACAAGCTCCTAAATTCACCAGGCACTATGGAAGTCCAGAAAGCCTCAGCTGAGGCACTCAACCTGCACCCATTGAAAGCTATGAACCTGCTCAGCAAAAAAATCAGTGTTTATCAGTCTAGAGAGCACATGTCCAAGGTGAACATTGTCTACAGTCTGGCAATAAGGGCTTTTTCTTAGCATATTTGAGTTTTTTGCCTGCTTCTGGAGCTGCATTTTATGTTACGCAGCTGTTGGGAAAGCAGTCCTTTGGCCAGATGCACGAACACTCCCAGGTGAATGCCCTAACCATTAGGAATGTTTTAAGCATGGCATTAATAAGGAATAATTTACTTACCCCATTTAGTCTATGAGGTTTCCTTATCAAGGAATGTTATTCATCAGTACCAGTCTACCTCTCACTCTATTTATACCTAATGGCCTTTCAGAGATATTACTTTCAGGCATAATAATATATAGAGAGGATATTAAATCATATCATGATATATGCCATGTTACAAAAATATTGCATAATTTATATAGATTATAAACGTAAGAAAAATCATCTAATAAACTCTACCATCAAATGTTCTTGAAGCTAGATGAAGGCTACAAGAAGCCTTTTAATATATCGATGATAAATAACTTTATTAAAACCTCACCTATATAAAAGCAGCATGCTTTTTGAAGCAGATAGAAGACCGGTATATCTGTATTGAGAATGAAGGGTGGCTATCTAGCTACAGCTCTAGCACTTCCCTCTTATGGGTGGGATGGATTTCTGCAGTGATGCCATAATCCTGCTGACCACAAGATGGTGCAACATTTTGGCCATGCAAGAGGTGGGTGACACACTCAAAGAGCATTGCTGACCCTTGCACTGGTCAGCACTTGGATGTTTTGAAACTTCAGGTCACTTTTGACAGCTGTCAAGCAGTGTACAAACCCCAAGATAACATAAATAAAATAAAATTTTAAAAAAAAGCTTTACTAGGTACTTCTTTAGAGAAAATTTCTCGTTGGGACAAACTGAAGTGAGATTTTTTGGTTTTTGTTTTCTTAGAGCCAGAAAATTTTTGAAAGAGAAAAGTCAAAGCAGAAAAACAAATCAATATTCTTAGAAAAAAAAATTATTAAAAGTTCCAGATCCATAATATGTCAGAAAAAAATAAAAGTAGTTGGAAAGACTATCACAGAGTTGCTCACAGGAGCAGTAATTCAAGTCCATTTCTCTGGACTTACAGTTGCTCTTCAACAGTTATGTTGTGAAACAGTTGTCTTTTGGAGAAGCAGCAGGAAACCCAGTATGAGGGCTGCAGTCCCTGTGTGAGTCTTGAACATCAGAGACGGACAAAGAGACTTAGATCCCCCAAATTAGATTTTTTTAAGGAATAATAATAATAATTTGAAATTGGAACATTAAAACTTTCCATCAAAAAAACCCTTAAAATCGTCCCCACACCAATCTCCTTAAGAAAGACTTTATTCTTTGGCAAGGTGAGGAAATCCAAGCTGCCCTTACTGAGTTGAAAACACAACAATTTTCAACGGTCAGTTTTGATGGAAATTTCCCAAGTAGCTTCAGTTTTCATTTTTGTTCTTGGTGAACTAGTTTTTAGCATGAAGGATGTGCAACACAGACACACAGTATCCCCCAGGCAAGTAAAGCATTTGCTTAGATGGAAAAGGAAGAGCAAAAATATGTTTTAAGCCAAGATTCTTGAAATCAGATGAGTTATTCTGAATGCTTCAGTTATTGGACAACCAGCTTGAAAGACCTTCCTCATTTTGACAAAGTGCTCAGCCGTGAGCTTTCACTCCCTAAAATCAGGTGCTTTTAAGAACACTTGCATCATGCTCCTGAAGAAATTTAATATTAGCTTCTGAATTCTGAATTGCATTTTTAACTGTTTGTTTGGTCAACTTGCAGTGGAAATCGTCTTGGAGGATAAGCAACATAGGACCCACCAGCTTGCAGCAGACCCCACCAGTTTGCAGTGATCTATACCGCATGGCCTCAGCAGAAAGCCACTCACACCTCAGTCTGAGCAGTCCCTTCTGGTTTGAAGGGACTTTACCCTTCTTTTATCATCCTATTCTTGACCTTATAGTTAAAGAAATTAGAAAAACTTTTTCAACTCCAAGCAATTTGCTGCAAAGTATCCTTTTGACTACATTGATTGCCTACGTATTGCCACATGTATGTCTCCCCATTGGTCAGAGTCAATGACAATAACCCTGTTAACTCCATTCAAAGGTTGCCTATTGTCTTCCAAGAGTTGCTGTTTAAACCTCCAAAGGCAATTTGAAGCTGAAATATTTTGAACTCCAGTATTTGAAAACCGTAGTCAAGTCTACAAAAACACAAATAAGTTGGTGAAGGTGACATTAGCTAGTAAGAATTGCACTGAAGCACTTAATCTGCATTCCTCTTTTGTGGTACCTTTCTCTAAGTGACAGAGGGTTGATCAGGTCAGTTTGGTACAACTGTGGCTGCTGTAATGCAATCTGGAGTGGAATTTCCATTATGCCTTATTTCAACATTGTGAAACAATCTAACTCAAAGGCCTGAGCCTTGGGCTGTGACTCCAGATTAGATGTCCCCATCATGACCACCACAAGCTCTGAAGAAGCCAAAGAACCTAATACCTTATTTTTAGTGAACACTGTAGTGGGCACATGAAGCTACACAGCACTGAAATTATCAAACTGTCTTGGACTGAGTACTCAGGTATCCATTCTGTCTTCCATCTATCACTTCCTAAGCATTTTGCCTTGCACTTTCACTGTAAGTACCACTGGCTTGGAGAGAATTTACCTTATAATTATAACAAGTATTGTTGAATACACACATACACACTATGTCTAAAGTGGCAACAAGAGAAGTTATTACCTACCACTTAGACTTTAAAAAAAAAACCGAAACAACAAACACACAATGAAAAGCACAACACAGGAAGAACTCAGAGATACATGTTGGCAATCATAACTGACACACTACAGACCACAGGAGTATAATGAGGTATGTTAATTTGGTACAGAAAGATAAAGATTTATCAAGTGTTCCTTCTCCTCTCTTCAGCAGCAGTGCATCAAAAGGCAGGATTTAGCCTTGAATGCCTGGTTTGGGGCAAGTTTTCTTGCCTCCTGCACAAGGAGGAAGAAGTCAGAAGAGCAAGATGAGTGGCTCTGCTGCACAAGAAGGTGGGATCCAGGAGCCTCTAACATAGGACTGCAGCTCCTCCTCTGAACTGCAGTGTCAAAATTGATGTCAAAGGCAGCTGGAGAGGAGACAAGTTTTAAGCCAGCCAAAATATTTTTGTACTATATGATTCACTTCTTACAAGACCTTCTGCAGCTCCTGAGTTTCAGGGCTGGCCTCAGAAGAGTTCAAGCACAGTTTGTGAGAGCGAGATATAGCTGTTCATCCATAGAACAAAACATCCTTCTGTATCTTCTGTTCCATGTTTTCCCACCAAAGCCTGGTTTTAGCTGTGCATTAGTTACAGTGTGGACTTCGATTAAATGTGGCTCTGAGCAAGTTCTCTTTTATTTCATTCTCAGAGCTCATCCTTCAGACTTTCCTAGCCTATCTACCTAGGCCCCTCCCTTCCTCTGCAATCCCCATCTCACCCCAGTGCTTCTGGGTCAGTAGAAGGATACAGTAGGACATCCAACTCAACCAAACTTCAGGGTCGGTGACTGCGTCAGGTCTAAGCCCCCTCCCTCAAAAAAAACCTAAGGCTGCAATCAACCCTTTCATCACACAATAAAGTGACATCTTCAGGCATCACCAATTAACTCCAAGTTAGTGGTATCTCTAAAGGGATAGCTGCCAAGGGCTACCAGACATGCACAAATACTGTTATAGTTGAAAGTACTCTTATAGTGCAACGCCTGAAAACACATTATAACATATCCTATTTAACAGGGCATTTCAGTTTCTATGTCTGTTCTAGTTTATATGGGGTTTATTTTTCGATTGTTTAGTTTTGTGGTGGATTTTTTGGTTATTGTTTTAAAGCAGGCTATATTATCTCTTCAGGGGTAGTTACCAGTGGCATTGCTGCACAGGAACAGCTTTTAGCTGTTGGGGAAGACAAGCAAGATTTCCCACAGCAGGTACATTTAGGAGAATTCATAGACAACAGGTAAAAGCCTTTGAGATGACAGATTCTCCCTCTATCAAGGGCAGCAAATGAAGCAATCATTGCTATAACAGCTACCATAAGAATTACTCTTGTGTTGCTGTGCAGGTGTTAACTGCCTTTTTCTATATTTTTTTTCCCTCCTGCATGCTGTTTCTGTTGTCTTTATCAAATCATTTACAGAAATAAGTTCTTTTATATGAACTCCTAAATAAAAGTGCAAATCATATAGGAGCTTAGAGAAAACTTGACAGGAAGGCTCTTGTTAACTTAAATGGATCAATATTTAACAGCTAGTTACTTTGAAACATAGACTCTGCCTGGGCTCTCCCCCAGCCTCCATATGAGAGATCAATGAGGAATAATTTGCACCATGATGCTTTATAAGAACTCAAAAGAATTCAACAATAAGATGAAAAAGCTTGCAATACAGACACTACCTAATTCTAAATAATACTAAAAGGATCCAGTCTTTCAGAAAAAAAAACCACAGTGTAGCTTATGTACTTAAGGTTGTAAAACCTCATAAGGAATGTGGTCTCTGTTAGCTACAGTCTGTCTGGAAAGGAGATGGGAAAATTAAGCTGATCCTTTTAGTGATGAATTATTCAAAATGAACAAAATAGAACCAATCCACTGCAGCATTAGGGTGAAGTCCTATGCATTAACCTCATACTACACATGGGTGGTTCTATAGCAAGGCGTGCACACTTTTAATTTGACAAATAAATTAAGCTACTAGGGTGCTCTTGCTGACAGGTTACCTTTCAAATTAATCAGTGCAGGACTGATTGTGGGGTATACTAGTAAGATTGTTATTACAAATATAAAACTCTCACTTTTTTCATTAAGAGTTCAACAGAAACAGTACTCAGCAGTAGCCATCATTGCTAGAGGATGCTTATTTGTTGCAAAAGAGGTAGATTTCAGTCATTGTTTTCAAGTTACTGGGACTGGTCTTGAACTCTTTTCAGGAAAATCTTCTGATTAGGTTATCTCTGGATGGATCTCTGGGATGGTAAAATAAAGTAAACAAAGAGCCATGATTTCTACCTATTCTCTGTCCAGTGCAGATGTAATTTTAAAAATACCCAAATGCTGAGAGTGCTCAGCCATACCAGTAATGTACATAGCTAACTTGAGTTGTATGGTCAAAGACTATCAATGGTTCCTCAGCATATGCAGTTCTTCAGTGTTATAATCAGCAGCACAACTGCTCTTGCTATTTATTCTAAAATACTGACTTCTAAAAAATGAAAATGCTTACCCATTTGGCACTGAGGGCCTCACCAAGTTCTTGCAATCAGAGATCTTAAACTAAACATTAGAAGTCATAAAAAATAGTCACTATAAAACCCCCAAAAACGCTGAAACAAAAGGAGATGATAAGCTCACCGAAAAACACACACCACCATACGAATCTAACTCCAGATTGCTCCTCCCCCCACCTTCTTTGTGTCTCCACAGTTCATTTTGATCCTTCAATAAAGTGTTACATTGCTTCTCTTCCGGGCTAATTAAAAATTGTGTTGTGTTTCTCCCATCTCACACAACACAACCAAAACAAATATTTTGCTAGTCGAAGAAGAATCTAGAGGACATCAGGGAGAAGAGAACCACACAAACATGAAGGAAATAAAGAACAGGTTTTCAGAAAAGGTGATTTGTTTTCTCCAAAACAGGACAAGGCTCAATGAAGCCTTTGTTTCAGGTGGGATGTTTGTAACAACTGTCCATGATTTGGTTTCTCTAGAAGGAGTTGGCTTCATGTTGCAGACATTTCCTTAGTGAGGAATTGTTACAGTCTCAATCCTTCCTCTCCCACAATATTTACATGAATCTCAGAGTAACTTTGAGACTATTAATTATCCATCCAATCTGCTTAAAAATGGGCAGTTCCTGAAAAAGATTTTAGGGATGAACAGACCAGTGTGTATAGATACACACAGCCAGACACACACAGCATGATTATGTCTATATCTTTAGCAAACTAAATTGCTAAATAGTTGAGGGATCAACTATGTGTCTGCCCCTATCTACCTCATTTTTTCTCAAGCTGCTAATTCCTGATGGATGATGATATAGATTTATTGTGATTCTTGCAGTGGGTGATCTTAATTTCAGCTTATGAAGATGTTACTGTACTTGCATCTGTTCTCTACATGACAGTCCAACCCATTTTTATGTCTGGAGGCTAATCAAAGCTTTATTCTTACTGAGTTTTACCTTTGGGTTTGCGGAGTGGTGAGTAAATTTAAACTGCAGTTCGTCTTTGGCTAATTTTCAAGTTTCATATAAAGAAAAGTAGTTTGAGTTTAGATTTGAAGGTTAAGTGGTTTTTAGCTGTCACTTGTGAACTCAGTAAACTTGACTGAATAGGACAGAAGCTGTACACTGATTAGGAAGTTCTTTATACTATAAATGGTTATTATGGTACAGAGAAAGAAAAAGTTATGTAGCAATCTGGTTTTAGGTCAACTCAAGTAGTCAGAAATTATGACTTTAAAGAGTCTCTGAATAGAAAAGAAAATTATAAAGTAATAGGGATTACAGGAATCAGTCATTTATTTCAGTAAAAAAAATGAAATTCAACAGATTTTTTCTTGCTGGACTTCCACCATTTTTTTAAAGAAAAAAGGTACAAATACGGTTTGTATATATAAAAGCACTGGCTTTACCTTCTCTTTCAGTTTGATAAGAAGGTAATACCATTTCAGTGGGATATTGAATTGACTTGTTCTATTTATTAGGTCTGGGAAGTGGCAGACTAGGATTTTTCCTCTCTCTAATTCTGTTTTCTTCATGATTTTTATTTGGTTGTCCCTTCGGATTGATTTTGTCTGGCAGATAGATTTGCCTGGAATCTGATTCTGCCCAGCTGAAACAATACTCCAACTACCACCACATGTAACTATGCTTCTTGCAGTTTTCTGTGTATTTACCCACAAAAATGCTTCTCCTGCCTCCCCTCTTAGAGAATGAGACAGTCAGGACTAGATCCAAAGAAAACCTCAATGCCCACTACTATCCTCTCACTTCACTCTGGAGGCAGTAAAAGACTGGACGTATTTAATTTCAACGTTAAAATTCCCAACATGTCTCAAGTCAGTGACAGGACTCAGAGTAATGGACATAAACTGGAAAACAAACAGTTCCACTTAAATATAACGAAAAACTTCTTTACTGTTCAAGTGAGGGACTCCTGGCACAGGCTGCCCAGGGAGGGTGTAGAGTCTCCTCTGGAGGTTTCAAAACCTGCCTGGACACGTTCCTGTGTGACCTGATTTATATAGAATCATAGAATCATTTCAGCTGGAAGAGACTTTTCAGATCATCGAGCCCAGCCTTTGACTCAGCCCTATCAACCACCAGACCATTTCCCTGAGTGCAACATTCAACTATCTCTTAAACACTTCCAGGCCTCCCTGGGCAATCATTCCAATGCCTGACAACCCTTCCAGGAAAGAAATTACTTCTCATATCCAGCCTGAACCTCCCCTGGTGCAAGTTGAGGCAGTGTCCTTTTATTCTATTGCTTGGTACTAGGGAGAACAGGCCAACTCCCCCAGGCAGCGGGGTTGGACTGTGTGATCTCTAGGAGTCCCTTCCAACCCCTACCATTCTATGAAGTTCTCTGCTGGGGAGAGCTAGAACATGGAGAAGTTTGTATTTGTCCATCTGCCTCTCACACCTTGGGCTGATGGGCATCTTGCCAAGGCTGACCACCAAAAAACAAGTATCAGTTGTTGGGTGTGATCTCTCTCTTTCAGAAATAACCAGATTCTTAAAGCACTTCAGCAGGATCTGTGCAACCTGGGTTCAACTTTCTTTTATCTTAGGTCATTATGAGTGTATCTTGAGACTACAGATGACCCTGGTGTGTGTGAGGGGTTCCTTTTTTGGACAGTGAGGACTGGAAAGCAAGAAAGTCACTCTCATTTGCTCTTGTGGGTACTAAAAACTTTAATATGCTCTAAGGTGATGTTGGTGCCTTATGGCTACTGAATTATCTTTTTATCATTGTGCAGCTGTGCTTCATTTAAATGACATTCATGGCCATTATATCCTAGAATTCCAATTATTACAATTACATGTTACAGGTTATTAGTTTGTATGCTAAAAAAGTAACTGGAAAAAAAGATGGGAAATTCATCACATTGCAAATCTCTTTCTTTCCCCATATATTACAGGTTAGCATATAATATATTTTATTCCAAATTAAACTATGGCAGGGCACTTTTGCAGTGCTTCGTTATCCATTTTCCACAAAGAGCTGGTGATAAGATGCCACCAAGTAATGTTATTATACCAAGAAGCAATATGGGAAGAAGCTATTATCTGGTATTCTACAAAAGCAGTTTCTAATCTTTTTAGCTTGCATTATATGTAGTAGAAATTGAACTTATATAGCAGAAATTGAACTTAGGAAGGTACAGTGAAACATGCACGCTGCCCATTTTTCAGCCTAACCATAGGATGTCAAACTTCCTTTTGAGAGAGCTGAGCTAATAGTCCACGATCTTGAACTGCACAGTCAGCACCTCAGTTGAAGACAGCGGAAGAAGTCACATGGTTACGATTAAAAGAGTTATACGAAAGCTGCATGTCTGTTTCTCACCTAAATTTGGTAACAAAAGCCAGCAGATCTGTAAAGAGACCTGTTATCCCTGCATATAATTTTAAGTGCAGTCACAAGCTGCTTATTTAAAAGCAATACAATAGCCCTTGCCTTTGTAAATTTTATCGTATACAAATGGAAGTTTACACGATCTGGCTGCACAGTAGTGAGTCTCCATGTGCATAAATATGCATTAGGGCCAGGCTTCAGATTAGAGAAATCTGATTCTATGAGGTCTTACTTAGGTTTGCAAAATTGAACACTTTTGTGACCTAGATGCTGCTTTGAAGTATTTTGACTCAAACTTTGCTGGTGGGTTTACAAGAAAATAAAGCAAGATGAAAAATTGTCCTCTTGGAATGTTCTTACTGGAGGCATTGCTACAACTTTAATCCTATTAGAGGGAATTACTGTGATAATTTATTCTGAGAATTTAGAAAGTGCAGTGAAATCACAACAGAGAATTTTGTAATGTCCACTCAACATCAGCAAGCATTCAGATTTGAGGGCAGTTTATAAAGTAATGCACCAGGTACAGATTCCTTTCAGCTAGAACAGAAAACAATATTTCACTACGGGTGTTTAAACATGAGTTTCAAGTTATTTAGGTAGAGAGAAAAAAAAGAAGGAGAAGGGAACATAGATGGGGAAGGGGATAGGAAGTGGAAAGAACATTTGTAGCCTTTTTGCCAGTTTGGGATTGAGATGAGGTAGTAAAATAAACTGTTTCATTCTTAAAGATGAAGCACATTCAGCAGTCTTGAGAAAAAAAATTACTCCCCATATCTCTTTCATGGGACTTTGCTGGTTAACAGCACCATTGATTTTACTGGAATTATTTTGTTCAGCTTCATGTTTTGATTTGTGATTTAAAGCTGTGGTCCTACATGCACAGCCTGTGCTCAGTGGAGTGCCTCAATGTTTGTTAGAACTATCAGGCCATTGACCATGGCATCTCTCGATGTTTAAAGTCTTGCCTTCATCAGAATGACATTTAGAAAGGTGTAGCTTTGGGCTCATAAGAAAGGAAGTAAGAAAATGAATGAAGCTTTTGGAAATACTAATGCTGGAGAAAGCTCCCTAGCTTCTTTCAGAAACACCACTGTTCCAATAGAATTCATGACCAGTTATCATGTAACGAGGAACTGTGAATTTTAACTTAGTTTTAACAAGTGTCTTTACTCCTATCTGTCTGCAATCGTTAACCTTGAGCTTAAAGGTTTTCCCAACAGTCAGGTCTTTTTTTTTGAGCCATGCATGAGCCCACCTGAAAGACTGTTTGAGGAAGAGTCAGCTCAATACATCTGCCAGCAACCCACCATGCTGGAGGTGGGATATAGTACAGAGAAGGGAGAGGATCGAGTCCTATGCATCTAGGCATTGTGGCCACATAACTCGATGTGGCCACATTACTCAATAGAGTCATAACGCTGCATGGAGCTATGAAAAAATGTGAAGCCATATGGGAGTAAAATTTCATACCTGTAAAAACCTGTGAATGCTTTGTGTTTGTTTCTGTTTGTAGATAAACTCCATACCCTTCCTACATGAGGTCCCATGACATCAGTAAGCACAGGGCCTTCTGGAGAAGTCCACTTGGCTATGGCAGTATTGACAGACTGTTGTAGCTCTGAGGTTGCTAAGGGACCACAGCCCTCCTTAAAGTACTGTAGGAATAGAAAAGTTGAGGGAAAGCCAAACACCCACTAATGGACTGGAGAAAGGAGAGAAGAATGTCTGTGATCTCGACTGGTCCAAGAAACCTGAGGTAGCTTGAGGAAAATGTTGCTCTCCATAAGAGTCTGCAGAGTGAGGGAGACAGAATGAAGGAATTGATTGGCTCAAATGACCCTGGCATTGGTCACAGCTTTGGATGCTGGGGTTAAATCTCATCATATGTGAAAGGAAGGCTCATTGCTCATGGAGAAAGGCCATGTGCACAGGCTGTAGAGATGAGTGGAAGGTGCTATTGCAAGGGAAGAGGGGCCAGCATTGAAATTCATCCTGGAAATACTCTTATTAAATCCACTCTCTCCTTTGTATTTGGGATTATTATGGTGAAAGAGCACTGCAATATAGCACTCTGCACCCCAGCACTACACTTCAACCTCTCCTCTGACATGTGGAATTTCAGTGCATGCTGTCTTAGTCTTCAAAATCACCTTCATAAGTGGACACAAGTATGAAATAGCCACTGAGGTAACAGCTCGTATAGTTGCAGGGCTACATAATCAAAAGTAATACAACAGCAGTAAGTCAAAATACTTCATCGCAGTGAACCCATCTCTCCCTAGGAAGTCCTCTAGATAATACTAACCTTGAAGTTGACATTAGATTTACAGCTCAATTCCCTTGGGTAATGATGCTGATTACATCCATACTAAAAGAGCAAAGTAAGTTCACTTCCTTCCCCTCTGTAGTGAGATTTCACTCATGACTGTCAAAAGGAAAGTCCATGACAGGTCCCTGAATTGGTTTAGACGTTTGGCAGCTGCAGAGCTCTTTCTAAAGGATAGAAATCTCTCCACTGCTCTAGCTGACAGCTAAAGAAAGATGGCCAGCTAAAGTTTTTGTTGTAGTCACTCCATATATCAAGACAAGTAGAGTGATTAAACTGATTTATAGTGCTTGGGTACCCAAACGGCTTTTCTCCCCCAAATCTGCAGAGCAGGTACTCAATTGCTTAATGAAATGAAACAACCATCCTTCTATTGACAGCAATATTACTGAAATATAAGCAGATGGATCCTGAACTGTCAGTTTAAGGCATGTTCCCCTATCATATGTGTCTTGAGTCAAAAAACTTGGGGCTCAGACTGCCTGAATTTGCTGGGACGGGAATTTAGTATGGGAATCACCTGCCTAGCAGCAGGTAGCTATAGTGAGTTTGAGTAACCTCTGAGTTACACTATGGGCTCACTTTAAAGTCAATATAGATCTCATCTGACAGTCAATGGGCTCTAAAACATGACAAACTCAGTGTAGAATAGACATCTAAAATATATCAGATGAATCATCTCTGAAAATGTGTATTTCCTCTCAATTTATCTAAATCTGCACTTGCAGCTAAGGATGCCTGAGAACAGACAAAACCAGGCACGTAGTAAATCCACTTAAATGATTAGCAATATCCTCAAGTACCTTAGCCATGCTGTTAGGCAAAGTTCCTGCCCTGCTCTAATCTCTTTCACTAATTGGTACATTAACAACTTGCACACTTAAATTGGAGAGTGAGTGGTCACCAAATGAGTCATGATGAAGGAAAAGAGCAGGGAGGAGGGGTTTTCAGATACCTTTTGTTGCCTGTCACTGAAGTATTTATATCCAAAGCTTTTTGACAACCAGAGGTGGGGAGGCTGTTGATAGTTTTCAATGACATAATCATATTTGAATTAAAACTGCAAAGCTCTTAGTTTCTTGGTGTTTCAGCAGACATTTGACCACCAGCAAGGCTGGGAACAAGGGTTGCTGGTAAATACACTTGACAGGAAGCATTCATAATCAACACAGCTCAGCACAACCTTTAAAGGAGCCCATCAGAACAAGAGAGCCTGAGGCAATCCTGTTCAAGTACATTTGCATTGCATATCAATCTGATGCAAGATCTCTCCTCCTTGCAATGATCCTAAAGAGGCAGTGAGTTTTAGGGGCTAGGTGAAGCACAACACAAGGTGATTCATGAACAGTAACCAGATTAGGATGTAGACTTCAGTCTATGATACAGGCTTAGCATGTGCCTTGGGGCTATGAATGCACCAACATGTCCATTATGAATGTATTATTTAGCATATATAACAAAAGCAGGTCAGGCAGTAAATTCTGGTCCCTAGTCTCTAGCACAGACTGGGTTGTGTGGACCCTGCCTGGGGCTAAGTCCTGTCAGAGAAGACCAACAACATCCACACTAAATAGGACCTGGCTTTGGGCTTATTGGAAGACTGTTTTCTGAAGAGTACAACCCTGCAACCATGGAAAATTGTAGTTTGGAGTGAGTTAGGGAGGCTCATGGTAGAGCCAATGAGCCAGCTTAATGACCAAGTGGAGTGGAAAATCAGAATTCTACCGCTTGCACTCATTCTTTGGACCTTATATTTAGCTGTGAAAGACCATAGCTACATTTCTTTTCAGCATACCAATATAAACCTAATCTTTGAGGTTACTAGACTGAGTAATTTCAGTGATTCACACAGGAATACTCACTATTTTAAGAATACATTTAAGTATCTCATCCTACTGAGTCTTTTATGCTTTATTCTGGTGGCAAAAAAAAAAAAAGTGACTGAGATAACACAGCATATGAGTGCTAATCCATAGTACTTCTCACATGCTTAGTCTCTGCATTTTTAGGAGAGCCAGACAGCTTTCTTTGGAAACAGCAATGCAGCCAACTATTTACCACATGCTGTGTGGGTGGGTTCCCTCTTTCCGCTCCTCAAAGGAACTGACAGCCTGGCCTGGCCAGAAAAACAAAACAATGTACTTTACACACACAAAAAGAGGTTTAGTTCAGGATCAGAGTAAAAAAAAAAGATCTTACATAGGAAAATTCAAGAGAGAAACCTCAGAATACCTCAAAACCTGGAATATTGGTGACCCATCTTCCCACTTGATGCAAAGTACCACTCTCCCTTGGTTTCTCCTCTGGCTACAAAGGAGCTTTGGCTACTGAAATATTTGTTACTCCAAACAAAGCTATATGTTTCATCTCTTTTGTCTAAGAGGCAGCTTTTCTGTAGTGGAGACACAGTTTTGACTAGCTATTTTCTAATGAAAAATCTTTTTTTTTTTTTTGCCTGGTACTCTGTGAGAATGAACATTTTAATTTACGATAGCTGACTTGTACATTATCCTCATTCCTTTAGAATCTCATTTACAGATTCTCAGATCACCACAGACTTGATTTCGCCACCTTGTGCAAACATCCACACAGTGATGAGTAGGTACAGGCGGACCCGTGGAGTGCTGAAAAGCTGTACTTGTTAAACATTCATATTGCTAATGTGAGGATTACTGTTCTGGGTTTCACATTATGTCTTTATTCCTTTAAACTACATCATCTCCTCTCACAGAGGATATCATTTAGTTAGCTGCTTAGCTGATATCAAAGGTGTTCTTCATGAAGTCTACTATGCCAACACTTAAATGAACTCCTGCCCTTCTGAAAATCTGCATGTGTAAGACCGCTGAGTACAGTTGACTCTTGGCTACCTGGGCTATGAGTTATCCATGCTAGAGCTTCAGAGTTGGCTCAGCTCTAACTGTGCTGTTTGAGGAAGCATGTGAATATGCAGTTATATTATTTACAAGGCCAGAAATAAGTCCATTAATTTTTTTGACTGTGTTAACTTGGGTTAAAAGTTGGTCAGAATGAAAATAATTCTATCTAGAGATGGCACGGGTACTTGTCCTGCTTATTGGTTGAACCAAGGTTTAGAACAAAACCTATGGTTCCATATTCAGTTGGCTCAGATTGAGTTGGGATCATTAGTCTCAGTCATGATGGATCAAGACAAATACAGCTTCCTTCTAGGAATCACAACTAAGATAACACTCTGCCAGAATCACCTTTGAGGTAACTCTGCAAGACACTGAGGATATGACTGGGTCTCAGGACAGGCAGGCAGTCATCTGGAGTCCACTGACTCCTACGACCATGGGGAGTGAGGGACAGGACAGAAGGATGCTTTTTGCGAGGTGGTGCCTTGCAGTCAGTATGTGGGATAGACAGGGAAAGTACACTTGAATCTCTTGGTACAAGTGTAACCTGAGCATCTTTACAGCCGTGAACCCAGGTCCCCAACTGTTGGTTTTGGATTAGAAAAGGCTTTCTGAATCCAATCAGGCTCTCTGCCTTGTTAGCTTAGTTATGAGGCCAGATTTGCATTGGATCCATGCATTTGCACTGTCTCTTGGCTTGTAAGTGATCCCTACAGGAATGCAACACATGAAGAACACAGTGCAATGAAAACCCAGTGACTACACAGCAACCTGCCTGGGTCTGAGTCAGCAGGGAACAATACTAATAAGTTTGAATTACCCAGGGTACTGGTTCTACCTGGGATTTGCTGTTACCCAGAACGTTCCAACATACCAATACCCTGGATGATGAAGTGGTGACTGTGGGTGCCATAGTCACACTCCAGTTAACAAGGTGTAAAATTTATAACCACAAAACTCTCCACTGTGAAGTACAAATATAGGCTGGGTAATAACTAGATGCTGCTTCAACCTTACACAGCAATTCATATAATAGATGCTACTATAGTAGGCTACGTGCAAACCTGATGGAGGATTAGACATTTGTTTTTCCTAATAAATATACCACCCATTTTACTCTTTCCACTTTATAGATTAAGATTTTAGGAAAGTGGAAACGTTTAAAAGTCTCTAAAAGTAAATTTGCAATGGATTTTTTGTCTGCTGCATTTTTCTAAATTCGTTTTGCTAGAGCCACTTTAGTACAGTGAGGTACATCACAGAGTGAAGCTCATTGCAAATACAACATGTTAATTCATTTTCTACCAAAAATGCCTTCCGTAAGAGATCTTCACCTGCATTGCAACAGAACTGAATTAATTTGTCCTTGTTCAGTCTTTGTCAAAATGTATGTATCCACTTTAGATACTTAAGACATGTTGAAAGGAATAATTTAAGTACAGTGACTTTTGTTTTGGACAAAAAGCAAAGTCTAGGGAAAACAGACATTTAATTTTCTTATGAAGTTACAGCTGAGCTGCCTGAGGTTTCTCATGTGATTTTGCCATCATGAAGCTGCATTAGAATCTGTTTTTTCCAGGCAGTTTTCCTACAGCTCCAATGAAGTTGATTTATGACCTATCCACTTCTACACGTTACAGCGGCAATATTAGCCGAGCTTCTTCAGTACATATCCACTTTCAGACTTTCTTACTTAGATGAAATTTATTTGCTCTATACTCTTACCAGGAGTATGGCCTGTATTCAAACTTTATTCCCTTTATCATATATAGGTTAGCGGAAGAAGTTAAAGGAATATTTCTTAGGCAGTTTCTCTCACTTAACCCTTAAAGTAGCATCACCCACTTTCCTTACAGAAAAAAGAAAAAAGTCAAATCCTTCTCTTCAGGAGTGAAAATCCAGAGTCTTTGCTTTTCCCTCTCCCCAAACTAAAGACATTTACCTAAAGCACCCTAAGCTATAAAACTAATAGGCCTATGATCCTGCTGTGCTTATTAGAGCAGTAAGGTCTAATGCATCAACTGTAGAAATGATTGGACTCCCAACACATTTAAATGCCCAAATTAGGTAGGATTAATTCAGAACAAGGTACAGACGGGGCACAACACTTTCCACTTAAAACCACAGTGGCTATTACATTGTTTTGCCTGCAGCTTCCTTCCTGCAGGCACACAGACCTTGTGTGAGCAGGGCAGCCATCCCATGCCCGTGTGCTCTGACAGGGCAGTGCTTCCCTGAGAAGTAACAAAGAGTAAGTGCACCCTTCACAAGGGAAAAACAGAAGGAAGGGGGAAGAATGCAATCCTTTCTACTTCCTCCTCCTGTGAGAGCTGATCTTGATGAAAAGCTGGCGAGGAATGGACTTCCCTTTCCTTTCCCATGGGAAATTAATTCCTGGACTCTGAAATTTGGAACAGTTAAGAAAGATGCCACTTGTACATGGGTCATCCCTTCACTGGGACTGATCGTGGAGTGAGCACTACTGTTGCAGTTCTAGTGTGGTCAACTTGAAATACAGTTAAAGAAGTCAAGTGACACAATATAAATGGAAACTATAAGCCACAGGAGTAGAATGTCCATAACCTACATTTTGAACCAGGCAGAAACGTGCTGTTGGGCTGTTCTAAGCATGAAGAAAGGAGTTTGTTTATTTTACAGTGTGAGCAAAGCTTACCACCAAAGGAATCATATTTTGTTGGGTTTTTCCTGCATTTTGTGTTTGCTGCCCTCACTTTTGAGAGTTTGCTGCTCTCCATGTGGTATCAAGAACATCCTGCATGGCTTTCAGATGCATTAATTTTGAGGCTGGTGAAAAAAAAATCCAGTGACAGCGGCAAAAAAAAAAGAAAGCACCAGTGGTTTGCACAGAGAAAGGAGAGAACAAGTAACATGAGGAAAGCTACAGACAGGCATAGCTCAGTGATTTCTTTCTTGTTCACCTGATGCCTGATAATTGATAGAGATAAACTCTCAAGAGTAAGTAGGGAGAAGAGGAGGGAGAGACAGCAAGATAAAAATCGGATAGAGAAGGCACAGTTGCTATTAATTTCAATAATCCTCATCTCCCAGAGTTAAGCTTTTTTATTGTTGTTTTTCTAGTTGAGATAGATGGAGAGAACGTGGAAACCTAAGCTTCATCATTGCATACCTTCTTAACAAAAGACAGGCAAAATAGCAACTTCCTTAATAAGACAGGATGATAATGAGTAAATGCTGGGATAAGTGGTTTCCAAGGACATCTCCTAGAGACAGAGTTTTACAGCGCTAGGTTGGCAAAGACAGTGCTAGGAAAAGCATCAGCTCCCTCCATCCTCTCCTTGGATTAGCAGCACTGTACATATTTGCTAGCTTTACTGGACTGGCTCTTGGGAAGCTGATCTCAGCGTGATTCACATCTCTCCCAATGTTAAAATAAATGCAGTGCTCCCAGGGACCTGACAGAGAGTGGGGTTGAGGTTGGTCTATGGAGATTTGTAGCCCTAAATCAAGAGAAGTATTTCACCAGTGACTGAGTCAACTACTCTTAGATGTCTTGCTTAATTATTTTGAATGGAGGAAGGGGTCAAATATGAGCCTACATATCCTCTTGTTTCAAACTCTGGTTGTACTTTGGAAAAAAGGTTGAATACAATCTACCTTGTGATATGGAAACGTCCTGATTCCACTACACACTTAAGCGCATATATATATACACACACAAACACACGCACACACACATACAATTTTTCAGCAAATGTATCATAAGCAGTTGTTTAGACAGTGTTGAATTAAGGCCAGATTTCCTTCCTGATGCTAGTTTGTTGTTATTTTTTTCTATCATAGCCCAGTGAAAAAAAGTAAGGCAACGCTTTTGTTAACAAACATATTAGTGAATCTGACAACAGCTCATGACAATTCTGCTTTGATTTTTCTACTATGACTAAAAATGCAAAAAAATGGCAATGGTGCTCTTTATCTCTTTATAACAGGACAAGGGGTAATGGGATGAAGCTGGAAAACAAAAAGTTCCTCTTAAACATAAGAAAAAACTATTTCACTGTTTAGGTGAGGGAGCCCTGGCACAAGCTGCCCAGAGGGGTGGTGGAGTCTCCTTCCTTGGAGGTCTTCAAGACCTGCCTGGACATGTTCCTATGTGACCTGACCTAAGTGAATCTGCTCTGCAGAGGAGTTGGACTAGATGATCTCTAAAGGTCCCTTCCAACCCTGCCATTCTATGATTCTATGATTTCCCCTAAAGTTGCTTGATTTCTGGGAGATATGCCTTTTACTTTAGAAAATCAGAAGGTGCTTTTTAAGGAAAGGACAATATTCAAAAGGTTAGACAATAAAACCCTACATTGCTAAGACATCTTATTTCAGTGTGGCACCTTGTTAAAACAGAAGGAGATGAAATGAAGACAAAGTCTTGGCAAAGTTTAGTTTCGGTATCACTGGTTATTAATGCAGTAGATGGCCTTAATGTTAGTTATTTATGTTCTTTAGAAAAGCCATATTGGAAGTGGGCTCTCAAGTAACTTCAGTTCAAATTGAGACAAATACTTCTGTGATATTCTTGTCTTTTGTGACCATAAGCTGAAACCTCTCTTTAGTATCATATAATTCTCTGGTCAAACACAGCTACACTGAGAATCTATAGTCCCTCCAAGGTAATGCCTTGTTTCCCAAAAATGAAATAGTCTGCTGAGTATTACATGAAGTGACAATGACCGTCCATCAAATTGCAAACTGATAATAAGGACATTAGATCTCTTAATTTGACCTTTTTGTGTCCTTCACCATTTCAATTCATGAAGAGATACTGTTGTTCAGCCTAGAAGTTTATGTTTGATTATAACATTTATTCCAGAAAGTTGTACTGGCTCTAAGGGCAAACAAATGGCAAATCCATTACTTCCTTTGGGAATATTTTCCAGGATTTACATCATCACATTAAAACAAAACACATCCTTCTTTAAATTTAGCTTTGTTTAAACTTCAGACACTGGTTCTTATTATCTTTTTCTAGATTAGAGAGCCCTTTCAGAAACGGGACTTCTCCTGCACATCAATACTCCTACAACAACAATCTGAGTTGATTCTAATCTATTCCATGAGCTGGATGGACATACCTGAGTGTCCTGGTTTAGGATATCTTTCTCTAACACGTGATTTTTGTAGCTTTCATTTGCACACTTTTTCAAATTAATGCAATGTGAAACATGAATTAAGAGTTATCAGGGAAAAAGTCAGTAAATGGGGCATTAGCTTTCCAATTTGCTGTCATCATCTTTTGCCTTTCATTTCCTCTTCAGGAAATATTACTGTAGTGGAGAAAAATAAATTTGTCCAAAACATTCAGGTATCATCTGTACACATATGCACAGTCACATAGACTCTGTTGAACACATTGCATATACTGCACAATGTACAAGCTGTACATTTCTTCATCATTGCCTGGATGGAAATATGGATCCTTGACTACATGACAGGCAAGGAATATAGAAAATGAGCAATGCCCAGTGTAACTGCTCACAGACTGCAGCCTGACGCTCAGCACAACGCAGAAATCGCAGTTCTTGCACTTCCTGCAGCACCCTGGCATCTGTGCTTGTATCCTGAGAGTGGGTTGGAAGAGACCTCGAAAGATCATCTAGTCCAACCCCTCTGCCAGAGCAGGAGCACCTACAGTAAGTCACACAGGAACTCAATCAGGTGGGTTTTGAATGTCTCAAGAGAAGGAGACTCCACAACCCATCTGGGCAGCCTGTTCCAGTGTTCCATCACCCTCACAGTGAGTAAGTTTTTCCCCGTGTTTCCTTGGAACCTCTTATGCTCTAGCTTGTACCTGTTGTCCCTTGTCCTATCATTGGACATCACTGAGAATAGCCTGGCTGCATCCTCCTGACAACTGCTCTTTTTTGTAAACATTAATGAGGTCACTCCTCAGTCTCCTCCAAGCTCAAGAGCCCCAGCTCTCTCAGCCTTTCATCAGAAGGGAGATGCTCCACTCCATCATCTTTGTGGCCCTGTGCTGACCTCCCTCCAGCAGCTCCCTGTCCTTGAACTGAGGGGCCCAGAACTGGACACAATATTCCAGATGCTGTCTCATGAGGGCAGAGTAGAGGGGCAGGAGTTCTTGAAAGAACTGAATTTAAACTCAAGGAACTGTTGCATTAAAAATCCTTATGACTTCAAAAAAGGTTTAAGTACTTCATAACTGATTTTAATAATCCTACTAATTCCTGCTGGTCCATTGTTACACAGGTTCAACATTCAGAGTCCTCAGCATAGTGTGACCCCACGTGAGTGGAGACCTTTAGATATAATCTTATTGTAAAGGCTGTATACTAAATAACAAAATTTCATTCCATAAGGTCTGTTAAGCAGCCTGTGTATACGTGGTAAGATCATACACTAAAGTTTGTCTGTCATTCATTAGTTTCTCTGAGCTTTTACCTACAGGGCTTCCACATCTTCCAAAGATTTTACTAAGCAAAGGCTATATTTTTCAGAGGACAATTTACTTGTTGTGAAGCACTTAACTCTTTATCTTAGTAGGACATGACTATTCTAGGAGACAGTAATTTTGTGGTTCAGTGGTATTCAGCTGTACACACCCATCATTTCTAATACATGGATTTTGCAGAGCAAAGGAAAATTACTAAATGGATCGGTGAACCAGTAAAAGTTCTGAGATCACAGAACAGTATTTCTTGCCTATTTCTCCCACAGACATCATTCCCAGAGATTTCAAGCTTAGACATCTTCTGAAGTGAAAAAAAGAAAAGAAAAGAAAAGAAAAGAAAAGAAAAGAAAAGAAAAGAAAAGAAAAGAAAAGAAAAGAAAAGAAAAGAAAAGAAAAGAAAAGAAAAGAAAAGAAAAGAAAAGAAAAGAAAAGAAAAGAAAAGAAAAGAAAAGAAAAGAAAAGAGAAAAAGAGGATAAATTAACCCAATTGTGAAATACTATTGAGGCATGTGGAATTCAGTTGCTAGAACAGGCTCTATTAAACCATGCAACCTGTTTCCTTATTTTTAAAAAACACAAAGATTATACTCCATGCTTTAGAATTAGGATTCAAAACAAAATCTGCAGATAGGGAAAGATATAGATGTAAAACCAGTAGCACACCTTAATCTCCCTAGTTCCTGTTCAAGTTAAGTAGTCTGAACTCCCTACAGCTTTCTGATAGGGAGTGTTTAGTTAATAAGCTGTGTAATGTTATCAGAAATCACAATGCATTGTGATTCTTGGGAATTCACTGGGAATTCCTTGGGAATTCACTGCTGCCTGGGTCAACTTCTGAAAACAGAGCATCTGATCCCCACGTGGAAAGTAAACCACCAACCTAGTCACCTGTGTCTGCTCTCTTCTTCCCCATTCTAAAGCTCAGTAGCCTTCAAACTGCAGGGTTTTCTTACAGGTGTTTCAGAAGCACCAGCTAGATTTCTCTGAAGGGCAAATTACCTGTTACCTGAACCATCATTTGCCTTTACCTTTTCATTTATTACCTTCTTGCTCTCCTTAATCAGGTCACAGACCTCACATAAGTGTGGATTTTTCACTGAGGTTACTTTTCACAGAATCAAAGAATCACGGAATGGTAGGGGTTCAAAGGGACCTCTAAAAATCATCTGGTCCAACCTCTTATTAAAGCAGATTTGCCTCGATCAGGTCACGTAGGAACATGTCTAGGCAGGTTTTGAAAACCACCAGAGAAGGAGACTCCACACCCTCCCTGGGCAGCCTGTGCCAAGGCTCCCTCACCTGAAGATTTTCTTTGTGTTTAAGTGGAATTTTTTGGGTTCCAGCTTTTGTCCATTACCTCTTGTCACATCACTGGATACTACAGAAAAAAGTGTTTCCCCATCCTCTTGACATACACCTTTCAAATAAGTCTAAGAATATAGTCTTCCCTCAGTCTCCTCCAAGATGAACAATCCCCAAAGATTTTCCTTATAAGGAAGATGCTCTCCCTGTCCCTCTTGAGCCCAAAACTGGACACAGGGCTCCAGATGAGGCCTCACCAGAAAAGAGCAGAGGGGGAGCAGAACTTCCCTTGCTGGCCACACTCTTCTTGATGCATCCCCGGATGCCATTGGCCTTCTTGGCCACGAGAGCACATTGCTGGCTCATGTTCAATTTATTATCAACCAGGACTCCAAGGTCCCTCTCTGCAGAGCTGCTCTCTAGTAGGTCAGCCCTCAGCCTGTACTGGTGCATGGAGTTACTCCTCCCCAGGTGCAGGACTCTGCACTTGTAACACCTGCTTTTCAGTCCATGCACAGTGATCTGTTGCTGTAATTCTATCCAGGAGGGCTAGGGTGGAGCAGAGATTTCAGTGTAGGCTGCAAGGGCAGAAAGCTGAACCAGTCAGCAATTTCATAACAATAAAGAGTTTTTCTCAGAGATCTTTGAATTCAGCTGACAGATCAGTACATTCTCTTAAACTCTCTCTATATGAAACTAGTCTAGATTATTCAGTCCTTGTAAAGTCATTTTGCTTAGAGACTTAGCTAATCAATCCCCTTTCTCAGTGACTGAGCACTCAATCCCCAATCTGCTTACCGTATTTTACTCTTTTAGCTTGTAGTGTCATCTGAAAAGGCAAAAAGCTATCATTCATCTTAGAGAAGGTTTAAATTGTTTAAATATAGCATACTCATATACAGACAAAATGCATATTATTTGTATGTTTTGGGTTTTTTTTTTAACAGAAGGAATGCCAGTGTGTTTGTAGAAGAAGGTAAAGAAAGCTATTAGAAAAAAAACCCTCACTTTTTAGGTTTTGACTAAAAGAAAAAAAAATCATGTGTTCTCTCAGACTAAATGAACAAGAAGAATGCAAACTAAAGCATAAACAGAATAAGAACTGCATAATATTTTTGTTTAAATCTTTGAATAACCTTTGTAGATGCATTGTTTGCACTAAGGTTGGAGTACCAAAAGATAATTAGGGCATAACAAGAGCTTTTAGAAAATATAAGGCCAAATAAGATCACTGATCTATTGAAGTATAACAAAAGTCATAGACTAGACAATATTCATCAAAACCTAAAGGCACTGAAGTATAAAATAGATCAGCTATTAGTTAATATCTAGTCTTTTGTTTAAAACTGTTTTAGTACCAGAGGAGCAAGTGGCCATACGATGGCCAAATATGATACTGATTTAAAAGATTATGTCAGCAGAAGTAAGGAATTTTAGCTTTGGGAAAGGATGACATTCATACCAGGTAAATTAGTGGAAGCTGTAGTGTAGAACAAAACCAGCAGGCATGTGGACAAAACCAGATATATATTCGGAAAAGTCAAAACTTTGTAGAGAAAAGATTATGCTGTACAAATCTATTAGAGTACTTTTAGGGAATATTGTCTGTGGACCTAGTGAGAAGGTAGATTTCTTCAAATTTCCTAAAGGTTTTTAAGAAACTGATTACTCAGAATTCTTTATAAAGTTAGGTGTTTCATATATGAATGAGAAGGTGTTTGCACAGTTAAGAAGTGAGTTGAAAGGTAGGAATAAAAAGGCAGGAATGTGTGTCATCTACAAATGGTTCCAGCACAGGCACTTTCCAAATTATACATAGAGGACAAGGGGAAGAGCCTTATCAGAGAGATGGGGAAGTTTGCTGATATTTTATTACTCAAGGTAGTAAAAGATAAGCTAATTGAAAAGAATTGCAGAGGAATTACAGTATCATGTGACTACTTGACAAAATATCAGATGAAATTTAAAACCTAAGTGTGAAGTGATGCACTAAGTTTAAAAACACATACACAATCTTAACTTTGCATACATGATGTTGGACTCTGATCTGGTTATTACCATTCAAGAAAAACATCTGGAGGTTAGCAAACTCAGAAAAGTAGTTTCATACAGCCATTAACTGGATGCTCACTGTCAATCAAAACAAGAAAAAAAAAGAGCAGAACAGAAAACATCATTATGCCATTATATGAATCATTAAATGATCTCACACATGAAACAATGTTTGGCATTTTAATCCCTCGTCTTGAAAAAGTTACAAACAATTGGAGAATGCCCAGAGATCACAAAGGTGAACAGAAGTATAAAATTGTTCCCATACAAGTGATTAGACCGAGTAGAACCACTGTGCAGAGATAGAAGTTGTGAATGTCACAGTGGATGTGGCAAGACGATGATGGCATATAGTCCTCAGAATACAGGAATCATAGACCATGAGGAGATGATATGAGGGAGCAGGTTTAAAAAAAAACTAAAAACCACAACAAAACAGAGTGGATACTTTTGCATAGTGAACATTTAAGTTGTGATAGTTTTGTTGGAGGTGGTGTTGTAAATTCTTAAAGTTTACATAGACTTAAACAAATGAGTGTACAAGTTCAGGGGAGAAAAATCTATGAAGTACTGTTGCATAGAGGTGAAACTGCAGTCCTAGAGGTTGCCTGGACCAGTCATGATGGGAGGCTGGTGAGTGCAATGGGGCATCATCATTAATTGTTCATGCTCTCCTCCCTAGTTTTATGACAAAAGCATCAAACACATTTTTCTATTCATCTTAGAGAGGAAAAGAGACTTTGTCTGAGGCACGGGTCATTCATCATACCACTCCAAAATGAGGCAAGATTGTATAGCTACTGTCTAGCACAGAGTGTTTTTCTAAGAAAGCTCAGTAGAAAAGATGACTTGCACATCTCAGCAAAACCAGAGCAGAGGCTCAGCTCCTTGTCATGTTTCACTGGGTGGACAAACCCACACCACAGCCTATTATCCTCACTGAGCCCTGGGAGATGTTGTCTCCACAGGCTGCTCCCACTCAATGAGGACCTCAAGCCCCTCCAAAGGGTTATGCTCCCAGGGGCTTCCAGACATGTCTTCCATCTGCAACACCACTGAAGTTCTTGGATTGCCAATTTTGGGATGTCTAATCACCATAGATGTCCTCTTCTTGCCAGCCATATAAAATCTGATGGCTTGGTGGGAGCAAGGGTGAAGAGGTCTGAGCTACTCCAAGTAATGTTCCTTTCCTCTGCTGAGAAAGTGACTCAGAGTCTTTAACATTAATGAAAATCAGGCCCTTTGTATTTAAAATGAGGATGAAGTCACTGCACGTTTAAAATAATCTAATGTCAGGAAGTCCAGAGGTGATTTTCAGCTTCTTCTGTAGTTGATTTTCAAATACAAACACTTTAAAAAGCAGCAATGTATCTGTATAATACAGAGCTGATTTACAGCCTAAGTAACAAACATCTTAGTGTTTAAAAAAATAATATCTTTTATTTCAATTTTCTCTGCATCCCTCAGAAAATGTATGCACCACAGCCTGAGAGATGATACCAGCCCTGCTGAAGGATATTCTGATGAAATAGGCTCTGCAAACAAGCATATTACCACAGCAAGTAAAATAATGTGAATACAGTGAGGTGCAAAATGACACACTCAGCATTACCATATATATTTACCCAGGCTAGAGCTCAGTGTAAATAATACATAAGGAATGACTCTACTGTATCCTAAGGGAGGAACATTGGTTACAACAGATCATCTTAATAGGACATAGTGTCTAGCAAACCCTGGAAAATTCCTGCTGTAAAACTTTTGCCATAGTGTTCAGATGTGCTTGCCTATGACCTAATTTTTACAATGTTTGGATCAACCATAATATGCCTTTTCTGCAATATTTATTTACAAATAACTCATCTGAATTTATGTGGAAGTGCAAGATGCACAGAAACACCAAAGCTCTCCCATGGAAAACTGTTTCTCGGCCACCATGCTGTGTGGTTTCTGTGTGTGGAGAATTGAGGAGACCGTGAGGCATCTGGAATGCTAAGGACCACGATCAAGAGGTGCCAGAGAAAGCTGACTGCAGGACTGAACATGTGGCTGACTGATGGGACCTCAAAAGGAGGAATAAATGGGGTTGGCACCACTTACAGAACAGAAGTGATCAAAGGAAGACTTATAAGAATGAGCAGAACAAAAATACATGGATACGATTATAGCTAAAAGAGGGTTGTTACCATAGGAAAATATAGGCCATAAAATGTTGACAAAGACTGGGAAAAAAACATCAGAAGAAGCTTAAGCATCAGGGAGGACGGAGAGGGAACAGAGACCTAGCAACAGGGCCAAAAAAGGTTGTCAGTGAGTGTTCAGGGAAAGCTAAAGATGGGTGAAGAGTAAACCAGAAAAATGGCCGGGGAATATAGACTTGAATTCATTGTCCACTGGCATTCACAGTGAGTTGAGAGGAAAGGAAACTAGTAGGGTGATCAGGTTATTATGGAAGCAGATGGGTACAGCCCTGGTAACCTGTGGGGTGTTGTGGGTACCGGCTTTTAAAGTTAGCTTAGGTAGTGAAATGATACAAACACTGTTTTTTCCCTCAGATATATTTGAATATTCAAGTATTTCCACTTCAGGAAAGGAAGCTATGAAAGAAATAAAGAGAGCAAATAACTGGAAATGCAGGATTTATCAATGAAGAAAAGAACTGGGAATAAAGAGTAAGCAAGAGACCTCAAGGTCAGAGCAAGAGAAACAAGGGAAAATGAAGGAAGACAAGAAGATCTTGAAGGAGAGGTGGAGGAGGCTGCAGTTACTAGTTACATTGCCATTTTTTGATAGCATGAGATTCAATGTGGAACTCAAAATTATAACTTAAAGGAGCACAGGGCAAATGCTATCAGGAAATTCCACCAATGTCCCTGAGCCCTAACTGAAAGAATTAATCATGTATCAGCACAGGTTAATCCAAGCTGAAATGTAAACTGAAGTTTTGGGAAGAGATTGAGCATATGAAGGGAAGGCAAATGGAAGAGAGAAGGGAACAAAGCATCAAGGACAGCAAGCTGATCGGACAGAAGACTTGGTCACAGAGCCAACACTTCATCCTTCAAAGAAGAAAAGGGCCTGAAGCTACTTGTTACTCATGTTGTAGAGAGTGTGGCAAGGAAAGCAACTAAAAGGGAGTTATAATCATCACAGAATCACCACAAATGATGAAACATATTCGCCCATGATCACATTAGCAGCTGAATCACTCAGCTTCCTTGCTAGTCTGTGCTGAAAAAAAAGAGCAGTTTAAAAAAGGAATTTTTTCATAAGAAGCAATTTCTCTGAACAAGCAAGAAAATCACAAACAGACATCCCAGAAGAGAGTTCCTGCACAGAACTCATTGCAGGTTAGTTGTACATCATTTTATATTAAGTGTTGGACACATTGTAGAGGGACCAACTTGTTGCCATTTTACATTTCCCAGAGGAATGATGTTTCTAGGCTGATTTCTTCCTCTTGACAGCTCTAGTAATGCTCTGGATGTGATGGGTAATGGCTTGTAAATTCTGCTTAGTGGAAAAAAAAATTAAAAAAGAAGGTGCCCTTAGTTTGGTGTTGTGTAAAAGCTATTTTTCTTCCACTCAGATGTATCTTTGTATGTGACTACCAGAACACATCTGCCTCTGCACAGACATGGACAACAACAGGGCAAGGGAACATGGGAGCTCCCTTTCCTTTCTATGAGCAACAATCAGCATCTTGAGGTACATCTCTGAGAATAAAGGTTTAGGGAACACGAGGATAGCCACTGGCTCCTGCAGCTGTGAGATTGAAATTGTGACTCCTCTTTTTCCTGTCAGTAGGAAGCTAAAGTTCATCAGAACAGAAATATGCCTTTTATTTCTTTGCTTCATGTCACAGGTAAAGCCAGCAAAACTTTCTTTTCTGTGGGTGGCTCATTGAAACGTGGTTAGACTATTAGTTTTCAGCCAATAAGGCCAATATTTTTCCTTGCAGCACTGGAGACATGAGCAAATCAAGCCTGGAGGAAGCCAACAAGCTGTCTTGGCCTCTTGCTTCCTCCTCAATCCTGTAAGAAGATGTTTGGCCTCATGTGCAATAAAGATATGCCTATGAGATCAGCAGATAGAGCTCACCTGTAACATAGTATCTCCTAGCACCATTTCTCAGCTTTTCTTCCCCTATCCATCAATCCTTTGTCATTGGAGGGCAAAGCTGGTGCCATGCACTTCTGTTTTCCCCAGAGCTATCGTTATTTGTAGCAAAAACTTGTGCACACAGATGGAAGGATGAGCAACAGGGAGTACAACTGGTGGACACCATGTTGAGTTTGGTGTAGGAGACTTTGCTCTGTCTCCTGGTTGCAGTAGTCCTCTGACAACAGTTAAGTCTAAAACTACTCTTATATACCCCGATCCTGAACAAAAGGATGGCTATAGCACCAGGTAATAATGGCAACTTTACAAGAATAAAGAATTAATTAAAAGATTTCAAATCTGAAAACCTTAATAAATTTATTATATTTTACATGGAATTGGAAACAAAACAGTTGGGATGAATTATGCCTTTACAGAAATCTAAACAACCTATTGCAGTGGAGAAGAGTTAAAATGGAAAAAATCAGAGTTTAAATTTCCATATATTCCCCTCCTGTCTAAACTACTCCCATTAGCCTCTTCCCTCTATTTGTACACTGTGCTCCTAGGCCTTGCCAGCACCAACTTTTCACAGCTACCTGTTTTATGCTATTAAATTAAAAGCTGATTTCCCTGAGGTCAACGGTGACTTTCCCTCTCCTTATACAGCTCCCAACAGAATGGGGCACAGCCCCAAGTAAAGCGTTAAAGGTGTAGTATGACGCAAAGTGCATAACAGTAGCAGCAATATCACATTTTCAGTCTCCCTCTTGAGAAATTATTTAGCATGGAAAAAGACAGGAAGAAGTCTTTAAAGCCAGAAGGGATTTTGTGCAAACAACTTGTTAGACGTAACTTGAGTCCAGGGCACAGCTTTGTATTTATTCATGTTTCAGCTGCAATAGCAGTAGTAGGATTAGAACTATTTTCACCAGGGAGGATTTTCTTTTTGGCCAAAAGTTACAACTTAGGGCTAAAATATCCACAAATATTTTATATATTCAGCAAGAATAGGCATAGTCAAAACACTTATGCAACCCAGAAACGCAGGAGTACAGCAATTCAGATATGATGATGGCAAAATTGCTCCCAAAGTCAACTGGTTGCCAGAGAGTACTTTTTGGAGGCCTTGTGCTCATGCACAGGCAGCATTGCGTGGCTACAAGTGCAAATTACAGAGGTTGGTGAAAAAAGAAAAATCAATGAGAATTTCTAATATCAGGTTTTAGCTCACACTGATGGATATGTGTTTGTTCAAGAAGCATCACACGTGCAAAATCTCATATCGTGGCCATCTGGATCTCCTCAGGGGCTGCAGTGGATAGCTGTGCTCTTCTGACTTCTGCCCCTGGGTAACACAGAGAACACACGTTCAGGGTGGGGAGCCCAGGTTACAGTAACACTCATAGCTACAGATGTGGGCACGAGCACTTCTGTTATACATTATGCATCTTCCTACTATTTCAGGTAAAACTACATGCTGGCAAATTTTTATTTTGACAAGAAGCAAGTAATGAATGGACAGAAACAGAATGAGATTTTAAAAGAAAAGCTGAGTGACCCACAAGTCATGTAACCAGTAGGATAAATAACAGATGGGCAAAGATAATCTTGGATTGGAGGTTGAACATTGAAAATGCAATGGAGTGACTTAAAATGAATATGAAACAGTGCTCTCCAGGGCAAGGCTTATATCCCCAGAAGCCCTGACACAGACCCTCTGTACTCTAGCAAGGATTTAGTCAGGAGCTGTAGGATCTAGCTCTTTATGAACTGTAGCAGGAAATTAAAGAGAAAGAAGACAAGTGATAGACTGTTTTAATCCTGAGAAAGCACCTGGGTCTGCTGTTTATAGAAATAAATTGTGCTATCAATGTTTAAAATAGAGCGACAGCCAACTATTACATGTACTACAAATAGGAACAGAATTATTTCAGGGTTACTGAATTATTTCAGGGGTACTGAAGACAGTGTCAATCTAAATAGGCATGAAATGAGGATCTGAATTAATGTAGTGCTGCGTTCATTTTCTTTAAAGCCACAACTGGGATATTCACATCACTGATATGGGTGGCAACCACTGTTTCTGGAAACAAGGCACGTTATCAAGCATAGGGAACCTCCTAGCAAAGAGGCTGTTTAAGGAGAAAGCAGAGTAAGAAGCCATGGAAAGCATGAGTAGCTGTTTCTTGGTTCTGTGTGGTTGCTTTGCTGCTTTTTCTCCTCACTCTATGTAAAACACACTGCTTGGAGAAAGCGGGATTTACCCAGATAGCTGAAGGCTCTCTGCTATTCAAGCTACCTAATTACAAACTATGTCACATCAACTCATCTCAGCCCCCATACAGAGGGATTATAGACCATTAGGGAGTCAGATGAGACTGCTAAATCTCAATTCACTTTGAACGTTTCACAGATAGCTACTAATCGCAGACGCTCTGTTTCAAGAGAGAGATGAAGCAGGGTCACGTCTAATCTGGTGAATCGGTGCACTCATTGCCATTATTCTCTGGATAAACACAGGATGTGTGGGTGAAGGCAGGTGACCTGGGCTTCCTACACATACAAACAGCAGAATTTTTTAAATCAGAGAGAGTGTATCGTGGGCAGAAACATTTCTGGTAAACTGGCGACTGAGAGTGATTTACAGGAGTTACAGGCCATTTGCAGGGTGGCACTGTAAGTCAGATGCTTTGGATTTTATTAATTTAAATTCCCTTTACAAACAAGAGGAATGAGGCTTGCTGCCTGCCTGGAAGTTTACTGCTGAAGCCAATAATTCAGTGTTGATCTTATTTATTTACTGAAAGTATGAATCTGCTGGCTCCTGAGGATTTGACACTGAATAACGGCAGCAACTGATTCTGTGATAGTTCCCAAGAAAGGCACAAATTCTCTTCTTGGTTACATTGAAGCAGTACCACCCAAACAAATCTGCAAAGGACCTTTCCTGGAATATTACTTGCAGGTTTTTTTGATGTATCTGTAGCTTCTCTGGAGTCTGATTTGCTACTTCACCATCTCTCCCAGGAAAAGAGAACAAGCTGAGAAACAAAATTTCTAATCCAAGAAGCATTCTCAGATTTTAAATTTAATCTAGTACCATGATGAAAACACAAGCTCAGTGTTATTTGTTTGTGGCTTGTGGTTTATTTTATTCCCTTAACACATAATGGTTTGAAATAATGTACTTGTCCTTCCTGAAATATTTTTTCTTGAGAAGGTCAAGTTGTTTTGTTTAATCAGTAATTTCTTGTGTTCACACATTACAATTAATTGCCAAACCACTGATCAAATTGAAACATTTGAATTAATAGAAAAAAAAATCTCACTGAAAACTGTCTAAGATGTCAGATTCTCAGGGAAAGCTTTTTACAAACCTAAGTGATAATACAAGTTTTATATTGTCTCCAAACAATTGATTCTTAATGAGCTACTGACAAGTGCCAAATTGACTATTTTTGCCTTCACTTTGAGTCACATTTGACATTTGATAAGCTCTATCCGCAGGTCTAGTGAAAGAGTAGTACATCCTTCTGCAGGTTTCCAAAAGCACCATCTCTCCTCATGAAACTCATGCTAAGAATCATTATTGTTAGCTGCCCAGGTATTACAGTGGTGTGACCTATGCACAGTACAGGTTCAGCCTTACTCACTAACTGTGAGTGTGAGTGGTGCCAGAGTTACAAATCCAAATTCCTCCAAGACTTTGAAAAACTTATTGTATTCCTCTTTCATAGAGCAATATTAAGTGCTCTGGATTCTGGGCTGTATGGCTGCTGCGCTGCCCTGCCCCGCCCCTGAGCTGTGGCAGATGACTGATGTCTGCTTTCCTCATTTCCCCTCCTGCAGAAGCACATCTCATGATACTCCAATACCATCTTGTTTAATGGCTGCCCAGACACATGGTAAAATCACTATCCTTGGAGACATTCAACACAAATATAGCCACAAGCAAGTAGATCTGAGCTGGCTCTTCCCTGAAATGAGGATTGGACCAGAAACTTCCAGATGTCCCTGCTAGGCTAAATTATTTTCTGATTCTGTGGGCACCTTGCAGATTTCTGGCTTGCCTTTTCACCTCCTTGACAGTTTTATAAAGGAGAGGCCTTCATTCAAAGCCAGATTTAATTTAATTTGACTGCCTGGATTAAATATTCAAATGTTAAAAAGACTTCTCACACAAGCAATTTGCTTTGGACCAAGTACAAGATTTTCTCTAATGACATGAATTATTTGTTACTTTCTGGTTTGCAAAGGTTTTGACTTTCAACTAAGATAAATTCTTTCCTCTTTCCCACTGCTCCTTGTCCTGATTTTCACTTCAGCTAATAAGCTGAGAAAACCAAGGTCTTTGCACAGCTATGCTAACAAGCAATTGTGAATGCAGAAGAGACTTTAAAAAAAGAGATTTCTTTCTGGAAACTCACATAGTTCATTCACTCCAGAAGCTGATTTGACTAACCTGACACTCCAGGGCACATACCCACTGCCTGGGCATCAACTGAGGGCCTGATACAGCTCCATGTCCGTCTTAGGGACTCACTGGTGAATTTCAGTGAATAGAGTCCTCCATGTTTGCCAATAGTGTTTCTGTGATGAGCAGGTTTGTTTGTGGCTCGGTGCAATTTTCTTAGGCATTTCTTAGGTATTTCATCATGACTTCCCTGTAGAAAGAACCCAGGCTGCCCTTGGTTTTAGCACTGTAGCTTCACAACCACAGGCAGAACAGGGTAAGAACTACAATAGCCACTTTTTTTGTAGCCATCCTAGGGATTCTCAGAGCTGTCATGAACTGAGAGAAAAGCCTGGCAGGTTTCAAAGAGCCATTTATCAACTGTGCTCTTTCATCTCATTGTGGAGATAGGGAAGCAAGCTAGTGATGTGTAGAGCCAGGCAGATCCAGATCCTTCCCAATTCTGATGGTTTTCCTCCATCCTTCATCTTCTAAAATGAATATAAGCAAAGTTTGCATCTTGAATGACACAAAAGCCACAGCAGAAGAAATGTTCTACAAGGGTATGTTTCGATATCTGGACAAAAACACCCCATCTCTGAGAACTGCAGACACCTTCAAAATGCTCTATTCACCTGCTAACTAGAGGCACAGAGAAGCTGTACTGTTTAGACTTTTGGCCTAAGAGAGTATTTCATTGCTATGATTATTGTGGGTTTTTTCCCCCGATACTCTCCTATCTTACCTATTAATAATAGTCCTTAACCTTCTGTTATTAGAGAAAAAACAAACAAACAAACTGGGGAACAGGGATATATATTATCCTAAAAGTTCTGTGTTAAGGAAGAAACTTTCAAGCAGTGATGCAGCTGTATAAATGTGGCATGTGTCCTCTGAGAAGGCCAATGCCAGCATTTGTGGGCCTGGTTGAGTATACTTATATCTTGAGTCTTTCCTTCGAAAAGGTATTTGATCACATGCCTCAACATTATGCCCCTTGAGTACTACCTCTGGACCTCATCAGGAGTCCTCATCTCTCTGACTTTGCTCTTGAACATATAGCAACATCATTAGGTTCACCTGTGCTAAGGACTATAACTCAAAAATAACTTCATCTGAAAGGTTCATATCTGAACTGAGTGCAAGGTGGAAATCCAACTCTGAAATCAGGTCCCTCTGTGTGACAAACCTGAGCTTTATAATACCTGGATTTAGAAGTCTTGTCCAGAAGGGTGCTGCTTGCTGTTTACTAAGGAATGCATTAGTGTCTTCTCAAATGCTCATTCTGAATAGTCTTTCTTAACATGCTTTGAGAACCACAGCTTGAAGAGTTTGTGAGCCTCCTAATAGGACACTATACATCACAACCAGCTAAGTTGGAGACAGTAGCATTTGCTGTGCAGAGACTCAGCAGGGGAATGGATGACTAACAGACTCCTTTGCTCATTTGTGCTAACGCATGGGCCTTTTAAAAATGTTGTACATAAGCAGTGAGAGGGAAACCTCAATGCCAAGGAGTCAAGATAGAGAAAGATATGGCTCCTTGGACTGGAAGGTCTGTCTACTTTCTGAAGGTGTCAGATTCAGTTCTCACTAGGCAGTGCTGCCTTGTACTGAATGTTAGGACAACCCCAATGTCAGACACAGGGTCTGTGAATGGACTGAGATTTCTCAGCCAAGAGTCTCTGTCTTGTTTTCATAAAATGGGGCCAGATGGACTGCAAAAGCACAGCACAAACTGAACATTGACACTGCATAATCAAACAAGGTTTCTGTACAAAGCTGCAATAAAACAATTTTACATTTATCATCCCACTTAATTGTAATGAGTCTAAAACTAATGAGCCTTGCCTCTAAACTCCATTTCAGACAATAGTTAATTGCTTCATTTTAATAAATGTTGGCAGAATGGCGAGTATAACAATGACTGAACGCTCGATTACTACCTAGGCTAGAAAATGAAGATATACAGTATTAATGATATACACAATCTGAAAAGCAATTAGGATCCTGAAGGTAGAATAGGCAATTCACTTAAAGCCAGGGTAATAAATGAACTTCCTCATCAAACATAAAGCATAAAGAGGCTTCAGAAGCAAGAAAGCTCATTGCCTGGGATTTTAGTGTGATTCATTTCTCGTTCCCCTCCTCTCTATCTGTAACGTGTTCAAAATCTGTCAACAGTAGTGTCATGGGAACACAAGACAAAGAAGCAAAGAGCAATACATTCATGCTGAACAGCTTGAGCTGTACAGGATGGATGTATTAAATGCATTAGAGAGCCCAGTTTTAGAGCAGCACCAATAAAGGAAAGAGGTACACGGCAGATCTGGAAATTGAGGGTCAGAAATTAAAAGAAGCACAGTTGTTGAAAAGCCCATGGGAAAGCCGTGAACAGAATTAGTCTTCACTGCACATATGTTCTACATCTCAGAAATACAGTGGTGTATTTACAAACCCGCAAAACTGTGAGGATGCTGTTTCTACTCCTACCACTCATCTAAGTCACTGTAAACATCTCGCTTTCCCTGGTTGTGTTTTCCCCTGTTGTCATTGACAGCTCTCTAGATCAGAGCACATATCTTTGTAAATGGTAACAGTAGTCAGTGGGTCCTTGGGACATTTCTGGCATGTTCACAACATGTCATTGAGGGGAACCTCCCCTAGCACACGCCTTCTGAATATTTCATTGCCGTCTGCCCCAGTGAACAATGCTGCCCCTGTATGGCAGGGGCAGGGCATGGGGTGAAGAGCATTGGGATAAAAGTTGGAGGTGACTATATTTCTTACCTCTTATGCCTGCCTATTTGTACTTTTTCTTAGGAGCAATGTTATCAATTCAATGTGAGAATGTTTACACATATGGCCTTTTTCATCACGTAATGCAGAACAAGTCTGGTTTTTATTACATTTCTTAATCTTTCAAATCTTTGAGTTGTATGACATTAGACTTCATTTTGATTTTTCCCCATTAAGAGAAATTAGATTCTTTTAAAATCATAATGACAGTTACTAGTCATGAACTTAAACAAATACCACATGCAGAAACACCGTACTACCCCTCCTTTTGATATACAAATTATTATGTTTGCTGGCAGTTCAAAGTCCTGCCTGAATTCATTAGTGAAGGTGCTACCTGAACTCTGGGCATCTTCTGATCCATTTTCTCTTTCTTTGACAAATTTCTTGGCAGTTTGCAGCAGTAAATTTCCATTTTCACAATTGCTTTTTTGGTTTCTTGTTCCATGACTGATTGCTTTCTGTTTATCTATATTTAATCACATTCACTATTTGATATTACTTCAGAGTCCAATTTCAAAGCCCATTATCATTTGTTGGTCTTTAGCATAATTTACAAACCAGAAAACCTTGATTTCAGTGTCATTATACTCAGTGTTAATATAAACAATAACAAAGCTCATCCCACAGCTGGCTTCTGCAGACTCTCTCATGGTCATTAAATTTATTTTACTACACTATTTTAATGCACAATTTTAAGCACTGCACTAATATCTCATGGCTCTATAACTCTGCCTCTTAGATGTTATTTTAATTGGAAACCAAGGAATTGGGTTAAAAGCTTTATGAATAGCTACCCAGGGTAGTGATCAGTTTCATTACAGAAGCCTTCACGTTCACAGTAAAACTCAACATGTTCTAACAAGCTAGTGAAGCATAATCTCTTTTTATGAAATCACATGGGTTTTCCAAAGTGGATCCTGTATCATACATCTTGTGTCCTTTGGAAATGGATCCCACCTTTAAATCAGTTCTGTTCATAGGAGACAGGGCACTGCTGTCAAGTGACAGGAGGCTTTGGGGACTTTGCAGGATCAAAGGTGCAGTCTGAGCAGAGCGTGAAAGTCCTGGCAATGGAGGCTATTGCTGTCTCTTATTTGAAAAAAAAAAATGTGGCTGCTCAGTGGAACTGCTTTTCTGAACACATATTTACCAGATGAGACTGCTTCCACTGCTTTTCGTTCTGTTTTCTGAATTCCATCAGTGAGAACCCGTGTATCCCAGCTGGCGAAAGATGCTCACCTGAATTAATCCTTGAAGCAATTCTTATTCAGCCAGCTTTGAGACCTGTAAAATGAGGTGAGGTTTGTGTGCTTTGACTTTTACATGATATTTTGATTCAGGGTCTCTGTCAAGCATTACATCTACTGACTTGGTGTAAAACAACCTCCTGTACACTTCTTGCCTTGTGAAGACACATATATGCAAAAGGCACATTCCTGCACACAGCACGAGTGGGGCATTATTATTAAAGTTTGTTTAATAACTTGCTTTCAGTTGTTCATAATTGTGCCAAACATTCATTATATGAATAAAACTCATCATCGTGTGTCAGCCTCAGTTTGAACTCATACAGATCCTCTGAGCAGAAACACTATGGCTGTTTCCAGGGAAGGACAGAGAAAAACATTCTGCACTGCTCATGTTAGGCAACACTGACAAGACTTTTCTTGTCAGCTTTAGTACCTTTTTACCCATTGGAAACTATGGCAGAAGAGTCACCTTTATGCCAAGGGTAACTGTGCCAATTCCTGGAAAAATCTGTTGAGCTGAAGTTTTTGGGAGTCATCTTTTTTCCTTTTTTTTTTTTTTTTCCTTTTCCATCAGCAGGGACATCTTAAAGCTTGACAACAAACTCTCCCAGGCTCCAGTTTTCACTGAAGGTTCTCCAGCCTGTCAGCTCTTACACCTCTTGAACTACACTTGTGTGGCAACAGTGACTGAATTTGCTTTTCTCAGGTCCAGGGCAGACACAGATGTTCTTGCAACACACTGCAGCTCCCCAATGTCAAGGTGAAGCCAGACGTGGAAATAAAACAATTTCTCTCCTATGCTTTCCACAGCTTTATCTTTTTTACTTCCTATGTACTTGTAGTATGAGTGTGGAGAGAACTGCTGGGCTACACAGTCTGGTAAAAAAAGTAATTAAATTAGGTAGACATAAGGGAAGAAAGCTAGGAAAAATTGCTTAGACAAAGAGGTGATCACTAGGAGGTAGAAGAGAAGACAAGGAAAGGGGAATAAAACTGGTAGTAAGCAGGAGAAAAGGGAAGGAAAAGACACCTGGTGCATTGGTGCTACAAGGTGGGCAGAAAAAGTTCAGATGGAAAAGAAGTTCGGATCTTGATCAGACTCTCCTACCACCAACAGAAAGGTGTGAAACCCTCTGGCCAGCCCTGTGCCTCGTTTCTCAGTGCCAGTCTGCACTGGAAACAATTACAGAGACCATCAAGTGGTCAAAAGTTAGGAAATATAGATTGACAAGAGAGATCTCTCATTGCTGTAAACTGTAACTGAGAAGCCTCAAATCTCTCAATAGTTGTAACTTCTGGTGCCCTTTTCATAAAATACCTAAAAGCAATGAAGAAATCACTTCTATCATCAGTCATATCCCCCTTGCCTTTCCTTGGATATGTGTTAATAATGAATTTTAGCCTTTATTTTTCTTTTTCTGAGGGAGGGGCAGAGATTTTTTACATACAGAGCAGTGAGTAAAAGTTGGCCAGCCTCACCTGGAAACAGGTAACTCTATCAATCTTATCAACTATTTTAGCATCTTTGGAGATGAGAATTGGTTCTTCAGCCCCTGGAGCTCATCTGTGTGAAGGAAAAGTGAAATAACAGAATGGAAACAGGAAACTTGGAAAAACATACAGTTTACAACTCAGTAAAGAAGCTCTGATGTGTAAAGTGATTTACTTAACAGGAGGATGTAAAATCTTAAAAAAAAAAGGAAAGACCTACATTTGAGACATATTCTGACTTCCCTAATACCTCACATCATACGAGTCCCTGCAGATTTATGGTGGTTTAGCCCAATACCC
>WBNH01000025.1:259689-270203 GCA_013401255.1 Urocolius indicus | reverse complement strand
CATAGAGTAGTTCACTATCATCCCAGTCCAAACAGATTGCATATGAAACAAATTATCCACAACATACCTGATTTCACTAGCATGGAAACATGTTCTAGTCAAGTCTCAAGATCACAAAGAAATGTTTTCCTGCATACATTGAATACTGTGTTCAGCTCTGATGCTCCCAAAATGAGAAGGACTCAGGCCTGTTGGAGCAAGCCTAGAGGTGGGCCACGAAGATGATCAGAGAGCTGGAGCACCTCTTGTACAAAGACAGGCTGAGAAAGCTGGGGTTGTTCTCTTCTGCAGAGACAGGAAGGCTCTTAGGAGACCTTAGAGTGGCCTTCCAGTACTTAAAGTGGCTGACAAGAAAACCAGAGATGTACTTTTTACACGAGTATGTAGTGATAAGACAAGGGCTACTGGCTTACATCTAATGGATTAGATATAAGGAAAAAGTTTTTCACTGTGAAGATGGTGAGGCACTGGCACAGGTTGCCCAGAAGGCTGAGGATTCTTCATACCCAGAAGTGTTATAGGCCAGGCTGGATGGAGCTTTGAGCAACCTGATCTAGTGAGAGGTGTCCCTGCCAATGGCAGAGGAACTGGAACCAGATGATATTTAAGGTCCCTTCCAACCCAGACCATTCTACGATTCTATAGTATTTTCCTCAAATCATCGTTAAGTTTGATCTAATTTCACAAGTAGTATCAATAATAGATCTTCGTCTTTCTCTATCAGCTAGTTTTACCATTTCCTTTCCAAATTGTGCATAAAATAAATAGACACAGCACCATGGTTCCTTACTGCAGTGCTTCTGTCACCACCTAAGGTTCTACCACTCAGTGTCCAAACTACAGGCTGTGGAGTCTAGGTTGTCACACACCCACTAGCTCTTGCGCAGCTGCTTCACATCTCATCAGAGAAGGAGACTAAGCTGCTTATTATTCTTTATATGTTTCCTGGCTTCTAGCTCTGGCCTCACATAGCAAAACCAGCTTTGTTAATGAGCTGGACCCCAGAGGCAATATCCTCCTAAACAGCATCCTAGGTACACCTTGACTTCAAATAATTTTTTATTTTAAAGAGAGCAGTTATGCCATTTCACTTCCAGCCAAAAAGAGGGGTTTTAGAGAAATAATAAAAATAGGTTCTGACTTATTCTTCCTGAAGACAATAAAAACAAAAAGAAAGGCCTGGGATGTGCCACAGTACTATTTTAACAATAGTCCCTTCATGAAGGACAGTCATAGAATCACAAAACTGTTTTGTTTGGAAAAGACCTTTAAGATCAAGTCCAAACACTAGTCTAATTTTAAACAATCCTATTACTGTGTTTATTACCATGCACTCCAGGTGAATTGCTCTTGTTAATACTGCTANTAAAATAAATAGACACAGCACCATGGTTCCTTACTGCAGTGCTTCTGTCACCACCTAAGGTTCTACCACTCAGTGTCCAAACTACAGGCTGTGGAGTCTAGGTTGTCACACACCCACTAGCTCTTGCGCAGCTGCTTCACATCTCATCAGAGAAGGAGACTAAGCTGCTTATTATTCTTTATATGTTTCCTGGCTTCTAGCTCTGGCCTCACATAGCAAAACCAGCTTTGTTAATGAGCTGGACCCCAGAGGCAATATCCTCCTAAACAGCATCCTAGGTACACCTTGACTTCAAATAATTTTTTATTTTAAAGAGAGCAGTTATGCCATTTCACTTCCAGCCAAAAAGAGGGGTTTTAGAGAAATAATAAAAATAGGTTCTGACTTATTCTTCCTGAAGACAATAAAAACAAAAAGAAAGGCCTGGGATGTGCCACAGTACTATTTTAACAATAGTCCCTTCATGAAGGACAGTCATAGAATCACAAAACTGTTTTGTTTGGAAAAGACCTTTAAGATCAAGTCCAAACACTAGTCTAATTTTAAACAATCCTATTACTGTGTTTATTACCATGCACTCCAGGTGAATTGCTCTTGTTAATACTGCTACTTTGCTTGGTCAATGGCACTCACTATAAAGAAAGGATAAAACTGTAATTTCCAACAGCCACAAGCAAAATTAAAACAGACATTAGCAATGTGAAAATAAATATGTTATTGTCTGCAAACTGTCACTTGATCAACAGTGATATTGACGGGCAATTGACTGAGTACTTCAGTGTTATACCATTGTGATACTGAATAGATTTAGCCCAAACCCAAGAATAGCTGTTCTGTGAGAAACTCCAAGATTTCAAAACCCACTTTTCTTTCAAATTATAAAACAAATAAAAAATGTTGGCCTTTCTCATCAAATAAAGTTCAAGTCCTATTTCTGAATAAAAAAATTAAAAGCTATGAACGTACAGACAAGAGTAAATATTGCAATTAACAATGCAACATAAATTTGAAGTTGACAGAATTAATACAAATACAATTTTGAGTCATTTGGACAAACTATTTTGCTAAAATGGACTTCTCCCTGGAGAAAAACACTGAGAGATGCACTCCTGAAAAAACAAAAAGGAACAGACTTTAAGCTGTCTGCAGTTTTCAATAAAAAGCTGCTTCAACAGGAAAAATATGTTTTTTAAATCTCCAAATTGAAACACTTTTCATAGCCATGCACTTACTGCCATATCTGAAAAAACTAACAACTGTAGACCAAACTCTTAAAAAAATAAATAAAATATTTACCAATGTATCACTGATGTGATCTCAAATTATCTTTAAAACCAAAAATGTTTCGATGGTTTGGACAACTCTTACTGGTTCTCTGATCAGCACTAAAAATAGGCAGACATTGTGAGAAGTCTCATGTTTCCAGTAATACTGATAACTTCCGAATTGATCTCATATTTTATTTAATGAGAATTCCACATTGATGAGCTAGGGTTGCTATATCACAAATGAAACAAACCATATCACAGACCATCAGGGAAAAGGTAGACTAAAAAATACATTACACAGCTTGTAAAAATATAGCAAGGGATTGCAGAAGACGCATCAACAATAAACTAAAATAGTCCTGGAATGAAGCCAGTATAGATATTTGATTGAGACATACCATAACAAAGAGGTCATGAAATGACAGAACAGTTGGGGTTGGACAGGTACTTTTAAAAGTCACCTAATAAAACTCCCCTGCAGTCAGAAGGCACATCATCAACTAGATCAGGTTGCTGAGAGCTCTGTCACACCTGACCTTTAATGTTTCAAGGGATAAGGCATCTAATCCCTGGGCACACTATTTCCCCACCTTCATTGTAAAAAATATCTTTGTTATATCTGGTCTGAATGTATGCTCTTCTAGTTTAAAAATATCACCCCTTGTCCTGTCACTATAGGCACTACTAAAAAGTCTGTTCCCATCTTTCTTCTAAGCCTCTTCTAAGTACTGAAGGGTTGCAATAAGGTCTCCCCAGAGCCTTCTCTTCTGCAGGACAAACAACCCAAACTCTCTCAGCCTGTCCTCAGAGAAGAGGTATTCAAATCCCTTTGACTAGTTTTGTGGCCATCCTCTGGACCTGCTTCAACAGGTCTGTGTCTTTCCTGTGCTGAGGGCCCCAGAACTGGATGCAGTACTGCAGGCGGGTTCTCATCAGAGCAGAGCAAAGGTGGAGAATCCCCTCCCTCGACCTGCTGATTTTGATGCAGATCAAATACAGTTGGCTTTCTGGGCTCTGAGCATATGTTGCTTGCTCATATCGAGTTTCACATTCATCAGTACCCTCAAGTCTTTCTCCACAGGGTTGCTCTCAATCCCTTCAAATCCCCAGCTGGCATTGATACTGGGGTTGGCCCAACCCATGTTCAGGACCTTACACTTGGCCCTGTTGAACTTCATGAGGGTCACATGGGCCCACTTCTCAAACTTGCCCAGGTCTCTCTGAAGGGCATAATTTTTCTTGGGCGTGTCACTCACACCACTCAGCTAGGTGTCACCTGCAAGTCTGCTGAGGGTACACATAATCCCCTTGTATATGTATATGAATATGTGATGAAGACATGAAAGCGTCCTGGTCCCAGTACAAATCCCTGAGGGATCTGTAGTGATCATCACTGATCTCCATCCAGACATTGAGCCATTCTCCACTACTCTCTGGATGCAACCAACCAGACAATTCACCACAGAGTCCATCCATCACAGCCATTTCTCTGCAACTGAGGGAGGATGTTGCGGGGGACTGTGTCAAAAGCCTTACAGACACCCAGACAGATGACATCTGTAGTTCTTCCCTTGTCAAACTGATGTGGTGACTCCACCATGGAAGGCTTGTAGGTTGGTGAGGCAGGACTTGTCCTTGGGGAAGCCATGCTGGCTGTCTCAAATCATCTCTCTGTCCTCCATGTGCCTTAGCATAGCTTCTAGGAGGATCTGTTCCATGATCTTCCCAGGCACAGAAGGGAGGCTGACAGGTCAGTAGTTACAGGGGCCTCATTTCTATCCTTTTGAAAAATGGGCTCAATGTTTCTTTCTTTTCCAGCATCCAGGGACTTCACTTGAGACTGCTGTAACTTTCCAAATATCAAGAAGAGTGGCTTGCCAACTGCATCAGCCAGCTCCTTCATGACTCTGGGATGTTGTCAGGTCTCATAGACTTCCATATGATCAGTTTCTCTTGCAGTGTGAGGGATTTCACTCTCCCAGTCCTGCCTTGTAGTCCATCCGCTTGAGAGGTGTGGGAAGAGGTTGCCAAAAGAGGTCATTCTGTACTCCTTTAGCATGACATTGAGTCATGATGAACTGCTCCACTCCATCAGTATAAGGAAACACAAACCTCTTACATCAGCCACGCACTGAGTGGGAGTCCCTACAGCAGCTAGCACTTGTCTTGTGTGATACAGACCAAGCTGCGCATTCACCATAGAGCTGCTTCACTCCTCTTCCTCATATGGACTTTTCACACCATATTCTGCTGGCGCTCTGCCTCAGCTGAGCATCTGCCTTGCACCAAGCAAGAGAGGCCTTGCACCCCTTCACCCAACACTGACTCTGGGGGAGATCTGTGACCCAATGTGTTGGTATATTGTATATTAGCAGACATGTTATTCAAGAGATTGTAAGAGTTCACAAACATGGGCCTAGAAAAAAATACGCACCACTTAAAAAAAGAAAAAGCACACGTGAGTCTGCGTCTCAGAAGAGATGTACCTTGAGAATTCCTGCACAGCCAACATACTCAATGCTGGCTGTACCCCAGGTTACTGAGGGAAAATTACAATAATTGAGCCTTGTGGTCAGTCTGTCCAAAGCATTATTTCCAGTTCCTAAAGAGTGAAGAAAAGTCTTGCCTGAGCTGGAAAATAGTTTTCCAAACATCAGGCCACCTGTAACAAGAAAGAGCTTAGAAGAAAAAAACTCCTAGATATTAATCATACAAATAACTACTTCCAGAAATGTTCTTCAGACTGCAGAGCTCAAAGGAAAGAGCTTTCCACCAAGAAAAAGTGTTAACTGGATTCAGATCTTTTCTATCATAACGAAACAGTATTAGCACTGAAATGCTGTCTGATACAGAGGGAGACAGCAGCAAATGCCACTAAGTGAGACAGATTATTGTCAACCAAATGCTCTCTGAGCTGAGATTAGCAGCACGCTCAGACAAACTGACTGTGCCTGGTGTGTGAGCAGAGTGAGAGCGCAGCTCTCCTTTCCAGCACCACAGCAGTGACCTTACACACAGCTCTTGGCTGCAGAAGGATCTTATTACGTAGATAAACCAGGTGCTGACACTTGCCATGCCGCATGCTCTTATTCTTCAGAGAAACAACACTGGCCTAAGAAAACATTAATGAAACTTTGATGACCTTCCAGCAGAGTTTCAGGCCTGTCCATCTAGCACCTCATGAGAGCCTGAAAGAAGCCTCTCTGGGTACAAAACACTCCCTAATTCCTCCCGAGGGCAACTTTAAAGGCCAGCGGTAACATTCTGGTTTCAGATTTAATTATTTCATCTTAATTGTCCAAGCCTTAATCCTCACTGCACATGCAGATAAAGTACAAATGGAACTTGCTGGGCTGACTGCTTGCAACAGCAAGCAGCAAGTCAGCTAAGGAAAGGATGCAGCAACAGAAGATCTGAGCAGAGGTAGATCCTCCTTCTAATGCACAGATGGCAGTCATAAGCCTTGCACAGACAAGGGGCTCAGTTGGGTCAGCAGGAGAGCGTAGAGAGGAGCCAAATCCTCAGTCCTTCAGCATCTTCCTCAGTCAAAAGAGAGAATGGAGGGGTGGCCCAGTTGTTGCTTTCCTCTGGTAAGCGGCAAAACCAAGGCAAACCATAATGAACTTCCTAGGTCTGAGAAAAAGCTGGCTTACAAGAAGGCAAATTTCAGTATCCACTCAAATCTTGAGACACAAGGCAGCGAATGCACTGGCTAAAATGATCTCTTCCCAGTCACTCAAGCAACAGAGTATACCACCATAGGAATTATCTGTATGATGGCATTACCTCACAGCTGTAGTTCGAAAAAGTCTTAGTGAAAAAGAAGCCAGTTTAAGACTTCAGAGCACGCAAATCTAAGTAGGAAGAGAGTAAAGGTCCATGTCTGTCCCCCTTGGCTGTCCAGCAGCAAAATGAAGGGGCTCATTACCCATGATCTGATTTCATTCTTGATTCACTACACAACAGTATTTTCTGGCACAATCAAAAGTGCCTTGACGCTGTTTGAAAGATAAAGTTAAGAAGGTTTTGATAACCCACCATGAAACAAATGACGGTAATGTGCCTCCCTTGTGCTGTAGCTTAGAAAAAGAAAAAATTTCAGTGGGAAAGTGCCTGCATGTCACGCTGTCTCCTACTCCACTCTAACTGCTCAGTCTCTTTCATATCTTAATATCATTTTATGATATAATACATTCTGGATGACAGTTGCTTAGTTACAAAAACCCTCAGATCAACAGCTACAATATTAAAATCTTGCCAAAGGTCAAATCCCACTGTGTGATCATTCAATGTCTTAAAGACATGTCTTTTATTATTTTTCTTAGTGTCCAAGATAAATACTGAAAGACATTTTACTGTAATAGACTGTGCTCTGTTGAAATAACTTTACGGACTGGGACAAAAGAACAAAAGAAATCAAAATAAGCTTTATATTGTATCAAACCAGCATTCCTCACAATGACAGTGGCTCCCTAAGAAAGAATTGCATTGCACTCTGTAGACATTAATGAATTCCTAGGAAAAAAAAAAAAAAAAAACAAAAAACATTATCATATCTGTTTTAATAGAATAAAAACATGGGCATTTTTAGAGTGTATGCAAGCTCTGTCTTATACGGAAGGCAGTACAACCCCAAAGCCTTTGGCCTGTTTGCCTTCTGTATTTACAAGTCTTTTTCAATTCCCCCAGAGTTCCATCCATTTCTTTTGTATAAATGTGGCACTGTGAAGCCAGGATCCCTTATTGCTTTCTCTGCATACTTCACCCCATCGCAGCTCTGGCTGTATCCTACATGCCTAACTGGTCATTTAGTCCACAAAGGCTACTTGTTTGTAATAACAGTGAAGCATTTAATAAAATGAATTGCAGACTTGGTATACCTTCTGATAATGGATCCCAAAGGCTTTCTGTAGCTAAAGCTTTCTTAGGCTACTACCCAAGTTGAGACAGCCACTGCAGAGGATGTGCACATAACTTCTTTAGGGAGTGTGGACATGTTCTCTCTAGATCACAACTGAAAGCCCTCCATGGCCTTGGAAGATGCTGAGAATTACCCAAACCCATCTGGAAATGTGCAACAAGGTTTTAAGAACTCACCAGTATTTGTTGACAATTTTTTATGCACATCATACCCCTTCAGGACCACTAATCAGCTACAGCAGATTAAAAATTGCAACATTCAAACATATAGCAACTGCATGTTAGTTAATCCAGAACTACTCAGTTTGCTGCTTAAAAATTACCAGGGTCGTGCCTATAGATCTGCTTACTCATATAGTCCAGAAGGCAATGATTTAGACCATGCAAGTGCTAAGACAACATAAAGACATGGATGTTGTCCTGCCTGCTGAGTTTGTATTTGCCCAAGCTTGTATTACATGCCTTTGTATTACAGAAATTTATCATGGGACTGAAAGCTACCTTGTGAATAAATCTGAAAAGTCTTGTTTGTGTCAATCTCTGTGCTCATTTTGTAACTTACAAATGGAGAAGGACCAACCCATCAAGGAACTGTTCCCTTCACAATGAGGTAAAAGCTTCTAAGCGGAACCGGACCCAGCATCCACAAATGCATTTCCCCTGGCATCAGCACTTGTTAGCATCTATTAGCTGTAGAGTTTCCTTAGTGATCTAAGTAATGTCAGCAAGATCAAAGAAAATCCAACTGACTTAATGAGCCATTTGCAATTTCACTAAAGCAGATTCAAGCATGAAATCTTTGAGACAAGTAGACATTAGTGACAGCTTACAGCAGCAGGAACATTTCCTTTTTGTCTTGAAAAATGCTGCTTTCTGTACATGCAGGGTCAGACTATGCTTAGAGTATGACAATGAAATCACATAAAATATATTTACAAGCAGTCACAGAGCATATACAGTTACTGCAAGCAAGTGTTTTGGTATATAACATGATAACACTTATGAGTAGGCCTAACAGACAAAAAGACTGTGATACACTCCCACCTCCCCACAAGAAAACACCAAGCCAACTACCCCAACAAAAACCACAAAGCTAAATCATCGATAATGCTGGTGGTCACCATGCCAACTCTCTTGCTGGTCTGAATCCCTCACACTACTATTAGGTATGTAGAGAAATACTTTTCCATATCAAAGTTAGTAAAAATCCTGTGCTTCTTATTTTAAGGCAGTTTAATACTATTCCAGGTTCACGGCAAAGCCATCAGACACAGTCACCCAGCATTTCCCAAGGGAATACTATACTGAATTCCTTGTGCAGGCAGACGCCGCAATGATGAAATGTCACAAGAACACCTGTCACCAAAATCAGCCTGAACATGCACAGCGCATGTTCAGCGGGATTTTACTGTGCAGCCTGTTGATGTGGCAGATGGGTGCTCCAGATGAAACCAAGGCCACCCTCTGCTGGCCTATGTGCAAACATGGAGATTGCCTCTTGTGTGGAAAGATGAGAAAAGCCATTAAGGACAGTTGGAAGAAGAATAGAAATAGTAAGGATTTGGATGAGTTGTCCAGAATAGTTGCAAATTCCCTAGTAATATACTAGAACCATAGTTGATGCTTTCTGGGGCAAGAAGTAAAAAAAAAAAAGGAATAAAGAAAAAAAAATAAAAAAGACAGCAACCTTCAAAGTCAAACAAAGTGAGGGGCAAGTGTGTTTATAACATACACATCAGTGTATGTGTGCCTCTTGGCAGTTCAAGAGCTTACATACCACCTGTGCTGGTGTGGGATCACTGAGCCCTAAATCTAAAACAACTCATCAGAGCCTGCTGCTCTCTGGCAGCCTACAGTGGAGACAGATATAAAGGTTACAAACCGGAAGGGTGCCCAGAAAATTAACAAAATATGGCTGCTATATGTTGCATCACTTCTTCACATAAACTAGTTTACAAATGACATCAGTCAGTACTAGTATAGGTCAAAATATCATCCCATCTCACTATTCCAGAAACTCTCAAATATTCAGCTGGTAGAACTATGGCTTGGAGAAGGAATGCACCCTCAATAATGGACTCAAAAATTCCACTTCTTGCAACTTCAGGGATTGTTTTTCATATAATTCCCACCTATTCACTAGCTAAATCTGACTCTGCATAGTTTATGGGTGCAGTTTATGAGAGCACCCAGAGATGGCTTTTCTCTAGACAGCTTCTGTGGACTACTTACTACCCATTTTGTTAATAGTGCAGTTCTTTGCCTCCACTTCAAAGGTTTGTTCTTATGTGAGATTTTTTTTTCTTTAATTTGCTTTGGTTGCTAAGGGGGAAGCTTTAGCATGGTGGGCAAGCATTTAGTCACATGTGAGCTCCAAGGAACATTACCCTTGGAGATAAATTTGGAAATCAAGTGACAATCGGTTGGATATGTGTTTGTTTTGTATTTCTCAAAAGCTTTCAAAGTAGCACAAGATTTTTGCATCTCCTCAAGGAGATCTGTTCTTCTTCTACAGTATTCCACCTCAAAGACAACAAATATCATGCTTGTCTCCAGTGTCAGAGACAAAATTTAGCTGCAAATTTTGTCTGAAAACAAGCTGGATTATTATGAAGAACAGCTCTACGCTCATCAAATGGTTCTTTTATGACCTTGCTGTGGTTTGGCCCAGCTAGGGCAGCAGCATCATGACAGTCTCTCGCTTGGTGCCCCCATTCACCCCCACCCTCATTAGGAGGGCAGAGACCCCAGTGAAATGGGAGTAAAAAGATAAGCAAGGTTGTTGTGGATTGAGACAAGGGCAGGGAGGGCTCACTGCCAATTACAGTTCTGGACAAAAGAAACTCCAGTACTCAACTTAAAGAGGAAAGTAGAAAAGTTTATTCTACAAGAAACAGAATGGAATAAAAGCAAAAGGGAGTAGGATGATGAGAAAATTACAACCAGCACTTTAAGATCTC
>WBNH01000025.1:230346-259454 GCA_013401255.1 Urocolius indicus | reverse complement strand
GGGAGTCTCTGCTCTGGTACACCTCCTCCTCTCTTTCATCACTGACCTTGGAGTCCACATGGTTGTTTCTCTCACTGTTCCTACTCCTTGCACCACCACCAGCCAGAAGAAGAAGAAAGGACAGAAGAAGGAAGAAGCAGGAAGAAGATGGAGGAAGAAGCCTCCTTTTCCAGCTTCTTAAAAAGTGATCGTGGAGGCGTCTAATTGGCTCAGCCCCTGAAGTGGGTCTGGCTCAGAGCTGGGGAGAGTTGCAAACAACTTCTTACAGGAGCCATCTTTACAGTCCCTTCCCCATTACCAGAAAAGGCTGTCATGTCAAACCATGATAGACCTCCTTTCAGAGGTACTAAAGGTAGCTCCCTCACTGTGAAGCTAATTCAATAAGTGGAGAGTACAGAATTTATTTGGTGCGTACTGTTTGCTACTCAAAGAATATCTCTTGGCATCTAATCTATGTGTGACAGAATGTTAAGCCTGAAAACATATTGTTAGTCCTCAAAGTTTTTCATCAAATCCAAGAAATATAACATGTGCACATGTGAGCGATTCTCCTCGTTGAAGTAATAAACATGAAAGCTGTGTTGTAAAGTGGAGTAACGCTGAGCTGTGGCCCTAGGAATTGCCTCAGAGAAACAGCTTTTCCCTCTTGCACTTGTGCAGTACAGAAAGCTTGATGACTTAATAATTTCTCCTCTGTTCAAATTATTGTCTCATAGATCATTACCTGTGATGACAGCAACAAACTCTGTGAGCAAGCATTACCAGTACAACACAGCATTGGTGTATCTTCTACTGATTTTGGTCTTAGGAGCATAAAACTGGTTTCTAATCAAGGTTACTGCGGGCCTCCCTTCTTGCATATCTCTGCTGTAGGGAACAGGTTGAAGAATGATATAATTTGTTGTGAAATGTGTAGCCTTAGGAGACTGCTTCAGTGCAATTTGAACATGTTGTCCTCCATCATCACATGTAGCTGTGATGAAAAGCTATTAAACCAACCGTCTTGGCTATGGAAGAATATTTCACTGTGCTCTTTCACAACATGATCTACAAAGCAGCAGAAAGGAGCACGGATTGCTGCACAGTGTCTGTCTGCAGTTTTCCTAATCTGATGGCTGTTGCTACTGAGAAGAACCACATTCTCTGTTTAAGGTGGACATTGCTCTTCAACTCATAGATAATATCATGACTAACAAATAACTTCAGATATCAAAACATGGTATGTTTTATTTGGTCTGAAAGGATCTAAACTGCTCTATTTTCAGAACTAAGTCAATACATAAACGAAAATGGTCATTGTGCAGACAGGGGAAAAAGCAGATATGACTATAAGTTTTATTAAAAAATGCCAAAAGAACATTTCTATAATGTAATATTAAATTGAGGGGTGATGATGTGGGACGGACACCAATCCACACCAGACTTACTTGAAAAATTCAACCTTATTCCACGTTTAGATTTAGATCTTTCAAAATTCAGTATGAGGGGGAAAACCTCACCCAAGTATGTTACAAAACTGCTGCTAACAGCATGTTACTGAATTCTTAACAAAAAGCTCTTTGCCAGCATTTACTAATAAGCAGAATATAGTATAAAATATATGAATCTATGCAGCAACCAGCAACAAAAGCACATGTTACCTACCTGAACACAATAATGGGATCTGATCTGTGCATTTGTTCTGGAAAGGATAGAATAATCATAGATAGAATGGTAGGGTTGGAAGAGGCTTTTAAAGATCATCTAGTCCAATCTCCCTATAAATAAGTATGAGATAGTTCAAAGCAGTAAAAACCAGAAGGAAATTTGGTAATAAAAGATGAGGATAAGGCTGAGGTGCTTAATGCCTTCTTTGCCTCAGTCTTTAGTAATAGGAACATTTCCACTGGGGAAAGTTAACTCCCCAAGCCAAAAGACAGGTGAGGAGCAGATTGTGCTCCTCTACAATTCAGGAGGAGATGGTCAGTTACCTGCTGGTCCAGGTTGATGTGCACAAATCTGTGAGGCCAGACAGACTACATCCTAGAGTGCTGAGGGAACTGGCAGGGGTGCTCACCAAGCTACTGTCCATCATTTATCAGCAGTCCTGGCTGACTGGGGAGGTCCGACTTGATTGGAAGTCAGCCAACATAACAATCATACATAAGAAGGGATAGAAGGATGATCCGGAAAATTATAGGCCCGTCAGTTTGACTTCAGTGCCTGGGAAGCTGATGGAGCAGATCATCCTAAGCTTTATTATGTAGCACATGCAGGACAACCAGGTGATCAGACCCAGTCAGCATGGGTTTATGAAGGGCATGTCATGTTTAACAAACCTGATCTCCTTCTATGGCAGGGGGACCCGCTTGTTGGATGAAGGAAAGGCTGTGGATGTTGTCTGCCTTGACTTCAGTGAGGCACTTGACACTGTTTCCCACAGCATTCTCGTAGAGAAATTGACTGTTCTGTGCTTGGATGGGCATATACTTTTCTGTGTTAAAATCTGGCTAGATGGTCGTGTCCAAAGAGTCGTTGTCAATGAAGTTAAATCCAGTTAGTGGCCAGTCATGAGTGGTGTCCCCCAGGGCTCAGTACTGGGGCCATTCCTGATTAACATCTTTATTAATGATCTAGATGAGGGGATAGAGTGCACCCTTAATAAGTTTGCAGATGACACCAAGCTGGAAGTGTTGATCTGCTTGAGGGTAGGGAAGCTCTACAGAGAGATCTGGATAGGCTGGATGGCTGGGCCAAGGCCAATGCCATGCGTTGCTATAGGGCCAAGTACCGGGTCTGGCACTTGGGCCACAGTAACCCCCAGCAGCGCTACAGGCTGGGGTAAGAGTGGCTGGAAAGCTGCCAGGCAGAGAGGGACTTGGCAGTACTGGTTGACAAAGGCTGAACAGGAGCCAGCAGTGTGCCCAGGTGGCCAAGAAGGCCAATGGCATCCTGGCCATCCAGTGTCGTCAGCAGGAGCAGGGAGGTGATCATTCCCCTGTACTCAGTTTCCTCAAATATTGTGTCCAGTTTTGGGCCCCTCTCTACAAGATGGACACTGAGGTGCTGGAGAGGATACAGAGGTGGGCTACCAAGCTAGCAAAGGATTTGGAGCACATCTCATATGAGGAATGGCTGAGGCATCTGGGGCTGTTTAGCATGGAGAAAAGGAGACTCAGGAGAGACCTTCTTGCTCTCTACAATTACCTGAAAGAAAGCTGTAGCAAGGCGGGGGTTCGTCTGTTCTCCCTAGGAACAAGCAATACAAGAAGAAGAAACGGCCTCAAGTTGCAGCAGGGGAGGTTCAGGCTGGATATGAGAAGGAATTTCTTTACTGAAAGGGATGTCAGGCATTGGAATGGGCTGTCCAGGGAGGTGGTGGAGTCACTGTCCCTGGAGGTGTTTAAGAGATAGGTTGATGTTGCACTTAAGGAAACAGTCTAGTGGTTGATAAGGCTAGGACAAAGGCTGGACTCAATGATCTTAAAGGTCTCTTCCAGCTGAAATAATCCTATGATTCTAAACACAGCCCATTTTGAATATATGCCCTGGCTCCTTTAGTGTGGATTACATACTTCTAAGTTACTAAAACATCAATGCACCAAGACTGAAATAATTCTGTAAATTCTACTAATGTGCTGCAGCCTTTAATTCTCATTTAGTTAGTTTTTTAACAGGATCATCATCAAATGAGGAACAGTTCTGAGGAACAGGTTTACTTTTACAGCAGTTAATATACAAGTTCAGCTTCTATGTAGATTAACACAAATTCCAAGCCTGTGTCTTCCTGCAGTGTGTTTTTGTAATAAAAATAAAAATAGCAATTCAAAATGAGATGCCACACTTGGAAGAATAAATGCTAGCTTTGGAAATAATTTTAAAGGTATGTTTATTTTGCAATGATTCTAAGAATTATGCAAAGAAGGGGAAAAGCATTCAGGTAGCAGATGTGATTACACTTTTGTGGCCATGTGAAAAAAACTCAGATGCAATATGGAAATACACTTCCAGGTATTCCAGTCCAATTACTTACTGACATTTAAAGTTAATTGTAATCTCAACATTTGCTGTACAAAAAGGCACAATGAGTTCAAAGGCTTATGTCATTCAGAGCTCTGCCAAACATACTCAGAATTCATTTAAAGCTTTTGTTTTTCCTAACAGCGTCAAAGAGGGACATTATGAGCCAGAGAAGAAGAAAAGTATTTTTTTTTAATGGCTCTTTTATTAATGCAGCAAGTCTTCAGAAGAATCTGGAAGTTTCCTGATTGTGCTACTTCTTGTTTTAAAGAAGATTCAGAAATATGTTTGCCGGGGAAACAAACGTCTGAACAACATGGTGAGCATTTAACAGTAACACCCATCAGTAAAGCAGTATCTCCAAGCAGAGAACTGCTCTTCAGACTCAGCAGAAAGGAAGATCCCCAGTGCAATGGAGTCTATAAAAACATATGTAAAGGATATACAAACAGTTGCAAGTGCAGTTGTATAAGCACGTCTGCAACATATTCTACTGCTTATAAAACCTTCTGTTGTCAGTGTTTTACCATTTCAAGTAAAGTTTTTCCCTGTTTTTTCAAGTTAACAGTCACTTGCGAAAGCTGCCATAAAAATGGCTCAATTTTTCTCAAAAATGAGGCGTGTTTTCTTTGCAGGTTGTAGTGTCACAGGCAGTGTATCATTCATCTTGTAGAAGCAGACAGCATTTCCAGCAGACCTTCCTGGCATAGGCACATCCATGCAGACAGCAGCATGTTAGTTAGCAGCACACTGATCCACATTTTTTAATTATTTTTTTTAATACTTCATAACTTTAAAAAAAAGAGGGGGAAGGAAAGATCTAGCATTTGAGTCTTGGCATTAAATTTCAGGTTTTCTGTCAAGTTGTCAAGAACATACACATACATGCCTTTAAGCTGAAAACTGGCTGTGATTTATCAAAGTCAGAATGGTATAAATAATGTATGTCTTGCACAGACAGCTTTTTTTGGTAATATAATAACTAATGGCTTGTCAACACAGTATTCTATGTACAGAACCTCAACAATGGTCTGCAACCTCTTTGATGTATGATAAATGAAGGCCTGATAGGAGGGAAATTCACTCCAACGGTGTACTGATATCACTGTTATAATGTGTGATGGTACGCAGACAAAAGAGCCATGCATTTTTAAGGCATGTAAAGGTAGTTAAGGATGGAAATTTTGCAGTGTCAGACTTCGAGAAAACAAGAAAGCTAAAATGAGAAAATTATTTACCCAAAACTTGAAGCCTTGTGGATAAATAAAAACTTAAATGACCTAGATAATTCGAACAGATTTGTCCACGTCCAGTAAGGAAACCTGAGGCAAGGTGTTCAGTGCTCGTGGCAAGACACTAGTTTGAAAAAAAAAAAAAAAAGGAAAAAACCTGCATTCAGAATAATAAAGGTAAATAAATTCTGTAAGTTCTCACTAAGTTTTAGTGCCAGATTTTCTTACAAGATAAAAAAGCTTCCCCTTAACACGTTTCTCTAAATATTTTAGGATTATGAGCAAGTTCTGACTAACTCATGGTAGCATGAAGAAACACATCTGCTGCAGTTTCTTTAAAAGGAATTAGAACAGCAGCATTACCAACACATCATTCAGCACAGTCAGCACATCACATGTCAGAAACTTACCTTTCTGTGATCGTTTCTCTGAGACCACTAGCAACCCCTTTCACAACCGTACTAGCCTTTGGCGTCAGCACTACTTGAGATATAAAAAAGGAGCCTTTCTTTCTTCTTTCAGTGATTGATGCCTGGAGGAACTGGATCAGTTTTTCTGGATCTGTTGTGTTTGCCCAGGGAGCTGGCATCATTTGGCCTGGCCAAAGAAATGGCACCTCGAGAGCCACTGGGCTGTGATAGAACACCAGCACTTGATGTTCCTTTTCCCACAGGTACTGCAGGCTGACTTCATGGGCAAATATAGCAGGACACATTTTGTTTCCATATATGTCTTTGAGCATTTGGACGAGCTTTTCATGATGGTATTTCTGCATCCCATAGAAGTGATTGAAGTCCAAGAAGACAACTTCTTTTGGGTGGTCAGCGAGAAACGCGTTGATCTCTTCCAGACCCTCCTTGACTTTGGCACTGAATAAACCATGAGCAAAGTAGAGTTCATTGTCTGGATCTCTGGGCTTGGTGGAAATTCTAAGATCAAAATACCGTATGCCTGACTCGAGCTGGCTAGTGAAGTTCATGGTCTGTGTAGCCAACCACTTCCTCATCAGCTTTTTAGCTACAGTCCCAAAAACAGATACAAAATTCTGGACTGTCTCTGGCTGTTCAGGCCCAACTGGAGAGGCTTCATCAATGTAGAAGCTAAATGAGTCATGAGACCCTAAAAACACAACAAAGGAAAACAATATTATATTAATATGAAAAGTTATCAGTGATTTTTTTCTTAATAAATGCAATTTTCTGACCTATACCAACATTCATCAAGTGACTCCTTTCCTGCCTGCTCTTTTCTCAATTCACTACATTTGTCTGGCAGCATTTATCCCAAGAACTTGAAGTAAGGCAGCGCTTGTTTCATTGCTTGTTTAGGCACTCCTTCACTCTCTTCCAGCTCTTACTTATGTCTTTAACCTTACTGAATTCAGAAGTCTCAGAATGTCAAAGTAATCTTGGTAACTCCAGCAAAGCTTGTCACCTAATAAATCCCTAAAGCCAGTGAGTCTGGCCCTGAACACTGAATCATGCACTAATCTAGTTTGCAGAACCAAAATTAAAAACAAAACAAAACAAAAACATCCCACATTGTTACAGCCAGGTAAAATACAAGTTTAATGCCAGTGTAACCTTTCTGAGCTTTTATTTCAAGTCTCATCTGGTCATCAACAAGGCTAACAAATGCTGGTTTTGTTCTTAAATTGACCTCTAAGAAGGTCCCTTCCAACCCTACCATTCTATGATTCTATGACTCTATCTATGGTAAGTACCATAGATAGAGCCAAGAACAGCATTGAATTCCACAGATGAAATACCAAAACTCTACCACATACTCTTGATAAGAACGAGATGTATTTAATGTACTTATGTACAGAAGTTATAATTTTTCACAACATATCAAAGTTGAATACAAATATGTAAAACACTATGTTATGCAAAATTGTCTCTGTCTCAAGGTACATCCATTAAAACAAAACAAAACAAAAATGACAACTTATGTTGATCTGCATTTAGACATTTACATCAAAGCAGCTGATAATGCAAAGGATGTGCAAACGCACAATCATTCCTCTGTAAGGAATTTTTTCTTGTTTTATGGAGAGATGAGCTGATCCTACATGATGCACATCACTCTTGTCTACCAGTGACCTTCTCAATACTTGGTGGTGAAATCTAGCAGTTTATATAGAAATGCTGTCTGGCTACAGGCAGACCCACACTCTCAAGATCCCAGCTGGAGGTGACACTTCTGGTCAGACTCACCGAGGCAAGCAGATCTGCTCCTCATCTTACATCGCACTGCTTGCAAAGCTCCTTTAAGGTCAGCAGGACTTGCAATTCTGAAATGCTCTGTGGCACTAGACCTCCAGAAATCCAAATCCTAGCATCAAAATTAGTTCACAGCACAAGTCTTGTCTGTTACTGATGCTTTTTGGAGCTTTTCAAAATTACTTTCCAGAGCACGCATGCTGTGGCAAGTAAGTATAACATTAATGACATCCTGCTAGTCAGTCATTTCTGATGGCAATGCTATTTTAACTGAACTGGAACAAACCCTATAAGCTGAAGTGACAGCTATAATGTTTTCTTCTTTAATAATAAATGGAGTCATGACAAATCATCTTAGACTCTGGCTTGGATTTGGCTTTGTTTAATCTGAGAAGTGTCTTGTGAAATTTTGTACAGCCTTGATTTTCATGGCTGTCTCTTTGAACTGCATTTTACTTTAAATATGAGACAAATTTTCCATTTTGATGAACTTTTCTACTGCTGAATTTTGAAATGACAGTATACTCTTTGCAGAAATTGGTTAGATCATGGAGTATCTGGTTACACACTAATATCCCAGGGGACAAGATCTGTATGCATAATTTTAACGGTAAAATAAATGATCAGAGCAGTGACTTGTGTTTCAACAGTATTACACAGAGAATCATTGGGATACATTAAATGTTCAGCTCAACACAACCTTCACTAATCTAGTAATCAAAGCAAATTCTGTCTTGTTTAAAACAAGGCTTGGCTACTGATACCATTAGGAGATGGATCTTGCAAACCCACACTTTGTCCATTGAAGTCCTTTTTATTTCAGTAGGATTTTATGTCAGAATAAGTACACATATAAATCTGATCAGATGACTGCACCAGTAGGCTCAAAATGGTATGAAGAATAATTAAGCCATTTTTCCTTTACAGTCTGATCTACAGCCACTGGCAATCTGAAGTTTCACCGCCATGGCCAATATGAAAACACAGTGCCAGATACTACTTAAAAGTACTTAAGAGAAAGAGCACACAATTAATTCTGTCTAATATCTCCATTAGTGACACAGACAATGTGATGGGGAGGACCTTCTACAAGTTTGCAGGGGAAACCAAGGAGAGGGGAGAGGTTAATGATCTGGAAGGGAAAGCAGTTACTCAGAGAAAGTTTGGCACAGCAGAAAAGCTGGATGACAGCAACCTTAAGAAGCAAGACAATTTCACGACAAGCCAACCCATTCAGTAGCAGAGCTGGGGATCAGCTGGCTAGAAAGTAGCTTTGCAGAAAAAGACTTGCTCACTTGGCTGTAGGTAAAAACAACTTTCCCACCAGACTGGTTAAGCCCTGGAGCAGGTGCCCAGTAGGGCTGGACTCTGTATCCTTGATTCACAATACTTGGCTCGACAGCCTCAGCTAACTTGGAGTTAGGTCTGCTTTGAGCAGAGATGGACAAAATAACTTCTGGAGCTCCCTTCCAAAGTAAACCTTTACATGTCTGCTTATTCTGTTCCTCCAAGATAAAAAAGGTCAATTTCTTGACTGTCAACTTCAGAAGCAATTAGCATGAGACATTCAAAATGTCTGCACCTGCCATGATACAAAATCCAGAAGTGGCCAGTTTGAACCATCAAGATATTAAATTTTCATGAACTTAGAACTTAGCCAAAACACTATTTAGATGTTCAAGAGTAAAATATGCAGTATTACTTAGATTGCAAAAAAACTCTCATCTGCTAGTACTTTTACCAGGGAGAACAGTCTCCTGTTTTCTTTACTGAATTTCTGTAATAGGAGAATTGGGAATATATAACCCACTACAGCTCAGCTATGGACATATTTACGGCTTCCCTGGAGGGCTAAATCCCTCATTTAAAAGATAATTGGGCTCAGTGCTGGAAAAAAGTCCCTCGGGGAGAGTGCATTTCAGTTCAGTATACTTTCTTCAGTCTCACAGAAATTTACAGAGGCAAAACGAAGCTACTATTTTTGGTGTCTAAGCTTCAACAAACCATTCATAAAGCCAGCAAGTGTTGCTGAACTTGGTTCTGCTCTTCTCTTGCCTCACTGTTGGCTCTGGCGGTCCCATGTAACAACAGCTTGGTAAACAGCACCCAAAATAGAGGTACTGAATCAAACAGTGCTGCCTAACATGCTCCTGACAGCACCAGTCACACCCCGAAGATCCACAAGTCACAGAAAAACCACAAACAGATAGAAGTAAAGTTTCACAGTTTTTGACATGTTTTACTCTCTTCCTCGCTTCACACAAGTGTCAAGCTCCTCTTGTCTCCACGCTGGGAGTTCTCCAACACCTGTTGAGGTGGTGTCTTTTGCTACTGCTTTGGGGGTCATTAAAATCTGTACCTGCTGTTGTCTTTCTATATTTAGGACATGGCATTCCTTGGTGACTATTGCTGAAATGTCACATGATGTGCAACATAATGTTTTTGAAAATATTCTTGTCAATGAGGGCTCTACAGTGACTGAGAACAGACCACAACATGTTTCTTGGATTTTGCACAGAACAGGCAGCCAATGTAGATGCTCTCAAAAAATCTTATTTAGTCTCTTCTCACTGTCTTGTTTGGACTTAAAAATCAATCAATCATGGAAAAAGCCCTAAGAAACTTGATCTAGCCTAGTACTGTGATTTCAAGGAATAGCAAAGACTAGTCATCAACACTGGAGTTGGTGCACTTCAATACTATGTTTCACCTTCTTTTAAGAGGTCACTATTCTCTCCATCATAGACATAGTGAATTTCAGGAAGTCAATAGATGCTGCCAAGAACAACACATTTAAGAGTTCACAGTCCAGTTACCTTTAGCATTCAAACTGCTTGGGTAATACAAGCCTTGTTTATGAAAACAATCACCCAGGAGAGTAAATGAAAATCATCTAGGAAAAAACCCAAATAACTGATCGTGCAGTGACTCAGCTTCCCCACAGGTAACTGCCTTGCTTATCAGTTTCCAGCTTCTGTTAAGCTTATCAGCTTTATTATTCATCCAGTGTTCATCACCAGTTGTACACCTCTGACAATAACCAGTGTTTCAGGATTTAGCCATCTACGTACACTCAGCCCTCCACAACCCAAAGGCATGGGAAGATAGGTAGATACTACCTCAGACAATGCAAAAATCCAAATACTGCACAAGCGGGAGTCAAAACAAGAGTGCATGTATGAACCATTCTTGTGTACATATGCCCATTGGCTAATGTATCTCATCACATTAAGTTATGATATCACGTGTACAGAAAATTCTCTGCTATCCTCAAAATCTCCTTCTAGGCTCAAACTCCGTCAAAATCATATGAGAAACAGCTAAGTTCTCCAAGCACCATGCAGCTGTTTCTGTGTAAAACACTTGAAGATGCACAGACAACCCCATGTAAGTCAACTTTGATCTGGTGAAGAGGCCTTGAGAAGCCTTAGAGAGTCTCTTTGCAGAGAGAGCTTTCTCCCTGCAATCTCTCAAATTTTTTTTTTGGTAATTTCTGAGTTAAGAAGCCTGCACAGACCGAGGCCATTGCCTCCAGGGTCTCACCCACCCAAACGCCATGGTCGTGACCAGATAAACTGCCAGTTACCTAAGGGTGCAGGTATCTGGCAACTAACGGTCTCCAACCGTCGTGTGTGATTTCTGCAGCTCCCTAGCCAAGTTCCTGCACTGCCCAGAAATTAGCTAAGGTTTTCAGGCAAGGTTGCTTGCAGCACTAGCAAGATCATGTCTACTTTTTGGATTTCTAAAGGCTCAGGAAATCCTCTCAATGGAAAGTCAGAGCAGTAGGTGCTCTTCCCAGAGTCCTGGCCAGCTAAACATTCACATAGTCGTCTAACTTGATCTCAGCACGGAAACTAGGGGTTTCATTAAAAATAAAAAGCCGGACTTTTCATTATGCAAAAGGAGTATTTTTTAGATACGCAAGAATTTCTGTGTTTTATTCAAGTGAATTGTCTGTTCAAAAAATTATAAGCCTGCATTTTGCAGTGTTGAGCTGGCCCACACATACATCAAACACAGCCACCCTCTCTGATACAGTGAAAACAGAAGACCTATTTCCCTTTTTGCATATAAAGCCCTGAAGCTTCTGTTGAAGTTTCTATAAACCAAAATGAAGCCAGTTTCAAAATATGCTCACAATACGAACTTGAAATGTCCATGAGGTAACAGGAACATAGATCGTTCCACTTTTAAAATAAAATCTTTTAAATCTTTTAAAATAAAATCTTTTTCCATGTCATACAGTACAAACAACTTCACATCCCATCAGTTAAATCTTCCAAAGTCAACAGTTTTAACCTGTTAAATAAACTTACAAACTGTAACTACAAGGATGAATTAACTTGAGTTTTCAATGGGAGATTACCAATAAAGTACAAATCTAAAGCACAATTCTAAGCACACTTAACTGTTTGAGTGATTTTAATATGTTCACAAATGTCTGTAGGAAAGAACTCCATTTTGCTTTAGCTTATTCCAGATTAATAGAATTCCAAATTGCTTTGGAGTTACATTAACACCAGATAAATTGAAGTCATCAAATATCAGGGAGCCAGAACAGGCAGCGAGAAAAGAGAAAATGTACTCTGGTCCTGTTTGAGAATGTAAGCAGAAAAGATGACAGCAGTGACAGAGAATGAAGCTGCTAAAGTAACATTTGCTACATTACTATTAACTTTGCGAGAATTTGGATGCTGCTGCAAATACGACAATTACAATTTTCCCATCAGTTATCCACTCATCAATCTACTCACGTCCTCTGCACCAGCCTTACTGCCTCAAACAACCTCTTCTCTTCCTCTGCTTGTATTCCCTTTGGCCTTGAAAGCCTAAGTGATAATGTGGGGAAAAGGAGAAGAATAGTTTGCATCCTTCCTGCCCCATTACTTCCTAGAACTGGCAGTAGCTCCCTCAATCCCTCCACCCTCTCTTCCTGCAAGAGATAAAGGTGCATTTTGCTCCCACCATCAGATGAGTTCTGAAACAGCTATTGGAATTGCACATAACTGTAAGGTGGACCTTGGTCCTGTGCCTAGGGACACAGCATCAGGAGTCTGTGCTGCCTTACTGGGACTGTTATTGCAGGCAAAATATGTGTGTCAATGTGAGAAACAAGATAGGTGCATGGCAATTAGCGCACAAACATTTTAAACATGGTTTGCTTGCAAGGGTGAGCAAAACTACTTTGTATTAAAAACCACTTCAAATTTGTATTTTGTCAGCCTCTGCCAGACATGGTTTCTAATACTATTACTGCCATAAGTGGAACTCTGCACTTCTCAGCCAAAACATCTTGGCTAAAGCACCTTCATCCACAGCACAACTTCAAACAGATGCATTGCCTAAAGATGGGCGTGTCAAAACACAAAACATTCCAAACTTAGCACAATGTAACTGCTCTGTGATCAATGGAATACAGAACACAGAGTTTATCCTTCACAGAATAGCTGAGTTTGGAAGAGACCTCTGGAGGTCATCTGGTCCATCTCCCCTTCCTCCTGAGTCCAAAGAGAATTGAAGGAAATAAAAATGTTTGCAGATTACTACAAATCATTAAAGACTGCTCAAAAAGACCCATGGAAACCAGCTTTTTGGCTAGGAAGAAACAAGCACCAATAGTCCATCAATCTGGAGATAGCATCTTGTATCTAGTGACCAACTTTCAGATCTGGAATCACTCTATGATTTTCCTCACTATAAACAAAATTTGCATGCACAAGAAAGAATTCTAAGCAACTGATTAGTCTTGTTCTTCTGGTACTTTCTTATCACCAATGAAATACTCCTGAGGATCATTTTGGTTTGCAATTTTCAATATGCCTACAACTGATGACATTGCTAGTAATCTCCATGACTATGACAAATCACTCTTGAGTCAGACTGAAGCCAAAACCAGTGCCTCACCTAAACACTGCATCTTTCCTATAAGTAACTTCTAAAACTAAACACGTTGGAAAGTAGATTAGTATCTACTAGTAATTATGACAGTAAAATAGGCAAGCTTGGCTAAAAATCTGATTAGGTTACTTATTATTCAAGTCATAATAATATGTTTAGTGTACATAAAAGTACCCACATTCAGTCTATTACAGTTCCCTCCTGCAAATGCAAACCAGATCCCGTTGCTCTTTGGATGCTATGTCAGTTTTATCCACCATTTCAAATTCTCAGAACTTTGCTGAGAAGTAAAGAGATATGAAAGAAACAGCATGTAATTATATTTCCAATTCTCCAAACACTGTAAGCACATTTACAACTATGGACATCACAAAGCCAACTCTGCTAAAGGAACTGTTCCTTAACAAAAAATTAGCACATGCTGCCCTCCTGAGAGCATGTTTCCCTTCTCACTTAGTAACTTTCTTAGTGTCCTGTAATTATTTGTGTAGGAGGAGGTACTATAATGTTTTCTGAGACATTGCTAAGTCTAGATAGCCTCCTACCTCTTCCAAGTCAAACCACCTCCAGACAGATTTCCCTGCAGACTTCATGCAGATAGCACATAGAAGACAATACAGTGGAGCAGCACGCGAATGGCAGGGGTTTTCCAAGAGCCCCTGACTGTACTAATAAAGCTTACCATTATGTGAATTATTGGTTTTTTAAAATGCAGTTCTGAACAAGCCAGTCTTTACTCAGACAAACATAAGATTAACACTGCTGGAAACCTGAAAAAGGGGAGCAAGATCAGACCGTAGCTCAAAGCACAGCAAGCTAATCCTCACATTTAGTCAAGCCTGGTGGAGACCTTGCCCAGTGCCACAGTGGAAGCAGGGCAAGCTCCAGGCAGCAGCACTTCTCACAACCTTTTCCCATCTCCATGGATCTGACAGCCATACCTAGCTGCTATGCCAAGTGCAGGTCAGATTTCCTGCAGACGCCTCAGTGCAAGCAGTGTGGGGAATATTTTTATGTTATAGATGCATAAGTGGAAATGATCATGTTGAGAACTGTGAGAATCAGTTCACGTGCCTTCCCTGCTATTTTTTTCCAAATACGATTTAAACCCCTCAGCTGTACACAGAAGAAGGTGGAGGTGGAAGTAGTATCATCATGTATATGTGGGTATACAACATGTAAAAAAAAAAAAAAGAAATCACTGCTGGATGTTTGTGCACTGCATTGAAAATAGTAAAAGGTGCAAAAGCCTTAAAACTTTAAAAACTCACCCTACAATAAGCCGCTAACATTATTTTTATTTGTTCAGTCAAGTGAAACTGTAAACATGTTTTCACAATGGTTTGTGAGCAGACATATGGCAGAAATACTTTTAATGGAGGGCATCGCCTTTCACCCATCAGGCTAAAACCCAGCAGGATTCATGGAATAAGAACTTCAACTCAAAGTTACAAAAATTACTAAATCAACTGTTATCTCTGACATGGCAAGGGTAACTACCAAATTTTAACCAGTCGTTACATTAGAACTGACCAAGCACCTAACACATACAGTTTAAGATCACTGAAAGTTAAAACTTCACCAGCAGGCTTTACACAACACTGTGGCTTGCATTGATGCAGGTCAGGTGCTGTGACAGGCAAGACTTCCACAGCCTTCTCATTTTTGAATTTCACTACATAAATGAAGATTGAATAGAATGTTTGATATCACATTAATAAGCATCACATACAACCTTGTATTTTATGGACAACTACACTCTGAAGAAAAAAATAGCTATAGTTATAATCATATGTAAATAAAATACTTGGGGGGAGAGCTGTAGCTACCGTCTTACCACTAGCATTCCACAAATGACATTCTTTCAAGTTTTTGCTTTTTCAGAAACATTGCAAAGAAATCTATTATCCTGGGTTTGATTTTTTTTTTTTCTTTTTGCTCTGCAATCTCACTGCTGCATGTTCAGGTGCATCAGACTTCTCTATCAAATCTGACATTTTAGTTAAACACTAGTCTCAGAAGCGCTGTATTAGTGGCTTTGTTTCTTATTTCAACTCAGTGACTAGCATACAAGAATGTGAACATTTCAGGAAGGAAAAAATAGCAAGGAGTGTGTCTGATTCTAAGCACAAAATTAATGTGCCAGGAATAGTTTGGGACATATTTCATTCCAGCACCAGCTCAGCTTAGCTGAGTATGTCATCAGCATCCAAGTCATATTTCCTGGGGCAATCTGCAGCACTTGAATTGTGAGACAATAACTTTGAGACTAACAAGAAACTGTGATGACCCAAGGTATATCTGCTGAGCATGCAAAATGGCATCTTCCAACAGCCAGTGCCTTCCAACCGTAATTCTTGTTCATAACCCTAATGCTACCACTGACAGAACAGCCTTGGAGGGCAGTAAGTAACTGAGAAGGCGTATAAAAAGAGACAACAGGCTGTTGATCTGTTCGTCTCTCTCTTGCTGTCCACACACACATAAAACACTGCTCATTATGTATAGCCACAACTAATTCAATGTTCATACTCTAAAAGTGGATCAAACAAGAAAGTCTCTGCTTCTTGTGCTTTTATTTATTTGATTTCTTTTCATGGAAAATTGTCCTTTAACACCGCTGGTAACGAGAAATTTTCCTCGAAATAATTGCTTCTCATTACACAGATCTCTTTTCAGCAATAGTAAACATTTCTGAGACTTGATTTTGCATTTCCCCTATTTCCTGCCTTCTTCTGATCTTCTCTTTGTCTCTGGCATGTATATCCAACTCATGGCTCCATTGACATATGTATTAGCCTCAGTATAGTTCTTATTTTGCTGTGTTCTTCCTTCTTTTTAAAACAAACAAACAAAAAAGCCCCAAACAAAAAAAAATTCAGTGTTTTCTACTAAACCTGAGCACAACTACTGAAGAGTTTCTGCAGCTGATAGAAATTTCTTGCACAGCATATTGCAGTTTCTGCGTCTTTACTGATCATTTCAAAGCCAAGAAAAGCAAAACCAGGAGGTGCAGTTGCATAAAATGAGAGAGCACTGCAAAATCGGTGGAAGAATGATGCTTCTGTGACACCTACAAGAAAGCCACTGCCACCTGAGATGGATCTGCACAAGAACTTTACAAGAAAATGAAAAATCTTGCCTTCTACATGCATCCAACCCTGCTGCAAGGACACCCACAACACAGAGAATACGGAGTCCTCCTGCACTGTAAGGACTGCACTGATAGCTTACAGCACTCCAGGATGGGCTGTCCTAGATACAATGTTGATGGAGTTCTCTTTTAGCATGCAAGTAATCCAAATCTGAGCAGTTCACCTGATTCTTGTGGGAGAACACCAGAAGAGCAGTCAGGAGAAATATTATTCCCTTTTCTGAGTCAGTTCACACTTTCACATAAAATCCCTCATAAGAAGTTCACTTTTAATAAGCTGTCCATATAAACTCAGCTAAATGACCCAACCACATCAAGGCTGAGATAACAAAAGAATGTGAAACACTGCAAAGGAAGAAGAGGGTAGCATGTAAAGTGTTGTATTTTGACCATTCCCCTTGCTCTGGACCTCTCCCCATCCATTGGTTGCTTCAAATCTTCACATTAGACATTGTTCTAGTTTCATGTACTGCTTGGTACATTTGACAAACTGCTACAAACAAAATAACACCCTTAGCTACTGTGCTTGATGCAAGACACGTTTGCCAAGATGAGATGCTCAAGAAGAAGCTTCTCATACAAGATCTCCTCAATTATAAACAAAGACACTGCGATGTTTGACTTTATTTTCACCAGAGGGAAAAAACGAAGAATTTTCCTGCAGGTCCTGAGATGTAAATGGAAAACACTACACCAAAGCGTTTCTATTCCTGCAAAAATCCAGAAAAACATCCCTAAGCACTTGAAACCTGAACTTCAAGAAGTTACCAGGCACGTGTGTACAAATGGAGTATGCGTCCAGCCCAAAGGATCCCCTGCAGTCTGTTTGCTTTGCTGTAACTCAACATGGTTCAAGAGAATGGGACCAGTGTTGCCATGAAGATGCACACAGGTTTATTTCGCTGGTCACAAACAAACCTCTCCTCCAAGTTACCACACCACGGTGTCATTGGCCTTTGCAGACCCAGAGGTCTGCAATTACAGCACAGTTCTGCTTTATTTCCCTGCTTTACAACATGACTCACTGAGAAAGCACTCAGAAAGGTTAAAAAAAAAAAAAAAAAAAAAAAAAGACCAGCTTTCTAGGAGGCCTCACTGTCTCCTCCATGTAATCAGTCTGACTTTTATATCCAACTGAAGAACAAGCAAAATAATCTCACTCAAGGACTTTGTGTGTGAGAGTTTAAGACAGTTGTGGCTTTCATAAGATGTCAGCTAGCTACAAGGCATTGTGAACCATCTGACAGCAATACTCTGAACTTGCTGGCACTCAGTCTGTGGCAAATGTCAGAGCATGTCCTTCTCACAGCCAATGCTGTCCTCACGTATTTCATCACCTTGTTGTACCATGTTTTGTTGCTCAGTTTCACATAGGATTTCCAGAGTCACACATAGCCACTATAAGCAGTCTTTTCTAGGAGCACATACAGAAGATAAAAATGTTCTGTGATGAAAAGCAACCACAACACCTGTAATATACTAGATCAATGCCAGAAAAATAGCCTCTTGCAGTGAGATGACATCAAGACTAGAATACAATGCCCCCCAAGGCTTTATTTTATATAGAGGAACAGTGGCAAGATGCAGCCAATTGGAAAAGGAGAATCCAGCAAACAAGTTTAAATAAAACGAGTTATTTGGTCACTACTAAATGCAAACATAAGAAAAGATGAGCTGCATTTTCATTCCTGAGGTGTGGATAGATAGGAGACCTCTGCAACCAAACAGAGAGGTTTAAAACTAAATCCTACCTGAATTAGGTGCAAGTATCTTTGCAGCCCCGAATGGTTCAGGTAAGCATTATCAGACCAGCCATGATATGCAAGGCAATATCCCCTTTCTGTCAGGAGCTACACCTCAGCAGAGGTTTAAGAGCCCTCAAGTCAGAGATATGGAATAATCTGCCACCCTTGAAAAAAGTCAAACCCTAAAATTTCACAGAATCTCAAGGGTTGGAAGGGACCTCGAAAGATCATCTAGTCCAATCCTCCTGCCAGAGCAGCACCACCTAAAGTAGGTCACACAGGAATTCGTACAGGTGGGTTTTGAAAGTTCCCTGTAAAGGAGACTCAAGAACCCACCTGGGCCAGTGCCTCGTCACCCTCACAGTGAAGAAATTCTTCCCTGTATTTCTTTGGAACCTCTTATGTTCCAGCTTGTGCCCATTTTTCCTTGTGCTATCCTTGGACATCACTGAGAACAGCCTGGCTCCATCCTTCTGACACCTGCCCTTTACATATTTGTAAACATTAATGAGGTCACCCATCAGTCTCCTCCAAGCCAAAGAGCCCCAGCTCCCTCAGCCTTTCATCATAAGGGCGATGTTCAACTCCATCATCTTTGTGGTGCTGTGCTGAATAATACTGCTTTCAAAGCTTTCATGCTTTTAATTATAACTCTGAGGAATCTTCCTAACCACACAGGTGACTCATTTCATTTTTTCACCTTGAAGACTAAGAGAGAGCAAAAAAGAACAGGAAAGAAAACACGGAAGAATGCCAGAGGTCTAATGAAAGGTCTCGGTCTTAAACCAGTATGTAGTAAATGAGACCCACCTGGATGCTATTTTAGCTGGTAGATCAAATAAAAAAATGCCATAATGTGTGCTACAGGTGCCACTGTTGGACGTGTCTTTAGCTGGGATTGCAAAATGTATTTATCAGCCACATTACCTGGTGTACTTCTAGTCCAAGACACACAGAATAGACAGGATTCCAACTATCAATGTCTGCCTTTTACTCATCTCTTCTACTATCACTTAACAGGCAATTTAAAGCCCCACATGACTGATCAACTTTGAGTACTGTCAAAGACACCTAGCCATACCATTTCAATCCAATGCTTTGTGCATTATTTGTTGCTAACACTATTCCTTCTTGATTCAATACAATCAAGTAGGCTACTATCCAATACAGAAGATTTAAGAAGTGAACGAAACAGGTTATAAAATAGCAGCATTCAATTTCCCAAATTTCCAGTCTACAGTCTACACAAGATTCCTAGTTGGTATTTATCAGTATAGCTGTAATAAGCCATTAGGCCAATTTAGACTGCTGCGTGTATGGCTGTCACAGTTTACTGTTTAGCATTAAGAAGTCAATGCACAGGCAGTACTATTGATTAACTGAATGAACAGTCAACTGACCTGCACTTTTTCCAGGCTCAGGATATATGTAATTTACACTGGATATGCTCACGTCTTTAAAAACAAAAATTAGCTTAGCAATTTCATTCTAACAGTACGCAAATACCACCATTCACAGTAATTTGCTAACATGCAATTAGATACGATTCTTATCCTCTCTCTAACTCATTCCAGCTGTTTTCATCCCCTGGTTAAAAAATTTACTTTAACCTGCATGAGTCTGTGTGACCTACTCTAGGTGACCCTGCTCTGGCAGGGGGGTTGGACTAGATGAGCTTTCAAGGTCTCTTCCAATCTTAAGATTCCATGATTCTGTGTGACCCAATAAACGTTACAAATCAGTAAATTCTCACAAAGAATTAAAACCTAGAATGTTTTCAATCTTGAATGTGCCTCCAAAAAGTCATGTTTTCTCTGAACATCATGCCAATGACTGCAGTCCACCTAAACTGACTGTGTTCTGGCCTTAACATGACACATCCTCAGCTTAAAAGTCAAAATATCGTTAGTTGCAATAATCTCACAGCTAGTAATACTGGTGCTGTGATGATGCTTCCTTTCATGCTTCCTTTGAATTTTCTAATAACTTCTGTGCCACTCTTTTCTTCTAGGTAGAGAATGCTCTTACTATGCAGGAAGGAATCTCATAGACCAAAATGCTTTAGTATCCCTTTCCTCTCCACCCTAGCTCTACGGCAACTATATTATTTATTATTCCAAGTCATTTACAAGGGCTGGCTCAAGATAGCTTATTTCTTATCCAGTTTTGAGAGGATGTGAGTGGCTTGTGTGAAAGGAGACCCTTTGCTTTAAACTATTAAGAAATTCTTTAATAAAATGCACCGGTGACAGCATCTCGGTTCAACAGTCCCACTGCACAGGCAGATACAATGACAGCTGTTCCACATTGCTATTATTGCCTCTTATAAAAGGAAACTGTCAAAATGGAGTCTTTATCAGTCTCTTTTTTTCCCCCTCTCTCTGCCTTTCTTTCAGTAATAGACATATATATTAATTCAAGAACTTGACAAATTTTAAGCAATGGAGAACTTTTGAAAAATAAATTCCTTGTTACTTCTTTTAGGTGCAGCTGTACTGGAAAGAAACAATCTAGCCACTTGCAAAGCAGATGGAGTTGGATAGAGACCTGGATCTTCATATTTCACTTTGTTTAAAAATCTTTTCAACAATCTTAACCTCTCTGTCAGATGCAGAATCGCCCTCCTGCCAGGACATCACTGAAGCTATGGAGCATGTGGAGACAAGTTCTTAGGACACACTATCCCTCAGACACACTATTGTGACCCAGAGAGCAGTATGGAAGACAAATTCAGCACTTAGCATTCGTGGAAATGTGTTAGTTGCTCATTCATAATTTCTGTAAAGTGGAGGATATTAATATAGTCTCTCTCTTTAAAAGTCTCCTAGTAAAAAGTGCCACAAAGGAACTAGGCATTGCTGAATTTTTAGTTGAGGCAGCACCTCCACTAAAGATGGAAACAGTCAGCCAATATCTGAACGATATTCTTCTTAATGCCTGCCACAGACTGTAAAGGCATCCCTCTTGCCCACAAGGGCCAGCAGGCTGCATTGCCACTCACCACACCACAAACATGCATGCTATGAGCAGCCAGGCAGTCCAGGCTGCCACCAGCTCAGTGAGCCGAACACAGCCACATCTGCAGCTGTACAGCTTGTATTTCATTCTCAGAGGCACACAGTGCTCCAGATGGTGCCACAAGCAGGACATTGTGTTCCTCTCCTGCCCTGGCAGTACGGCCACCAAAAATAAACCAGATTCCACACAAAACACAAGGCCCCTTTTCAGAAGTTTGGTTTTGTGTGGTGCTCATGACCATAATACATTCACCCTTGTATATAGTGAAAGTGTTCAATATTTTAAAAGTATCAAAATAATTGCATGGCAAATTCTTTCTCATCTATGTGAAACACACCTGTTTCTAGAAACAGCACCAATGTACAAACAAAGAACAAACAACTCTTATCAGAGGGCATGTTTTGAAATTTAAACATACTCATAAAAAATTAGAATTTGCAGGAAGCTCCGAAATCTGTCCTCGCAACTGATAATCAGTCATTTTGTACATTATGTTACTGACATACTTTAATTAGCTCTAATTCACAAATTATAATCGCTGTCTAGAAAATTTGCAATGCACTTGTTAGGAAGCACTTTTGCAGCTTTATCAACATGCAGTTGCTCTAATCTTACAGAAGTCACTAATGCAACAAAAAGGATATATTTTTTTTGTTTTTGCATTGTGATTTATGACACACCCATCTTCCAATTAAGTACTTTGGTTTGTAGAGAGTCATTTGCAAGCTAATAGCTAAAAGTATCAAAATATCTCTTCACTGAATGCAAGAAAGAAAAAAAAGGAAGAAATAATTCCTTTGCTACAGGGACTAGTATTTTTTTTTAAATACATTTCAACAAGATGTGGAAACTCATTTTCCTTAGGTCTTTTGAAAAACCTTCTAAGCATATAGGTCTCTATTTCTGTTCCCAAAGACCTCTGAAACTGACTTGCAGGTGTCTATTGCTGGGAGTCAGTGACATCTAGGCTCTTCCAAGAGATGGTTTTCAGACTGGCAGTGCATAACTACAACAAGCAGTTATCACTGCTATCAAAGAAGCAGGAATTTAAAAAATAAATGAATGATCTCTACCCCTTATAATAGTGCTATAGCTGTTGGTGTTACTGAAGCTCAGATCTCATTACTATACAGCTCTTCAATATCCACAGTTGTTTTCCAGGCATTGTCCCAGGCCCAGTTATCAAGTGCAGAGTTGTATGAATTTGCTGGATTATTTCCCCTAAGTACTAAGAATAAAAACCGAATCTCGTGCAGGTGAAAGAAAGTCAAAGGAATAATCAGCACAAAACCTTGAGAAGAAAATCTTTTGAATTGCAAGCTATTTTGTCTGAGCAAGACTGGCAATACAATGGCTTCTTTGTTTGCTGTGGTGTGCTTCAAGCACAGGTAGTTCTCAACCCATGTGCTTAGCTTAAAATGTAAAAAAACCCAAAAAAAAACAAAAAAAAAACCCAGAAATGCACCTGGTCCTCAAGCAAAAGATATATTCTGCATTTTGCCTTATTTCAGTAACACACTTCTGTCTGTGCAGAGGTACAAATCCACGTTTAACACCATTTCATGCTTCCACCAGTGAATCTCCTTTGAAGAACTCCAGAAACAAGATAGTCCAATTATTTGCATACAGAAGACAGATTTCATGACACCAATTGATCTTCACAAGTTGTGTGGCAATAAAGAAGCATGCAAAGGTATTGCACTCTGGACAGTAAATGGCGTGTTCAAGAATGTTGAGGTAAGTGTGAATGCAGGTGCCACACATAGGTTTGTGTATCATGTAATATATAAACGGCCCACAGCAATGAAAAGGAGACCAACCCATGCTGGAACCCATTCCTGTCCACTGCACACTCTGTTCAGTGGTTGTGCACAGGCATTATCACCCAGAAAACTTACTAGTTCAATGCAGGAAGAGCAGCTGCTATGGAGGCAGAACCTGCTCTTCAGTGTAGGAGGAAAATTAATAGTGAGCAGAACAGCAGTCCCCACCCTCTTGCTACCCCTTAACAATTTTCCTGGTATGTGACCCTTTGTTTGCCATCAAATGATCTCCCTAGCAGTCAAATCATATGTCTGTCTATTCATCACATCCCCTGAATATTCAAACCACCTGTTCACATAGACAAAGGCTGTTTGGATCCTTTCTGCCCTCTATTGTGGCAGCTCAATGACTAAGACAGGGAACTCCCAGCTGGGTATGAGCAGTAGAGAAACACTGCACAGCCAGAGGTGAAAGAGATGTCAGCAGAACACACTTATATATGGGGAGAAAATTAGAGTCTGGAAACTCAGCAACTCCCTTTTCTTGTGAGTGTCATAAAAGAAAGATGCTCAGAATAATTACTACAATAGCAATGTTAAAATGTTAATTTGTACAGTATTCTGTGGAGCATGCAGTTCTGATTGACATTTTGGCTGGAAAAGGAACCTTACTTAGCAATCTCTTTTTGCTGAATTAAAAGCACTAATAGAGGCAGCTTGATAAAAATTATATCACTCTCTTTGAAACCAAGCCAAAGGAAAGGAATGTTTTTGATTTGACTCCTGCAACTGTACAGTGATATTCAGACATAGAGATTTCCATGATCTCTGAATGGGTGGATTCGAATCCTCAGCATAAAAATAAAAAATGGTGGGAAATCTCTAAAAATGTAGGCCATAAAACCACTCCCAGCTCTTTGCAGGAGCAGCAATGGTTGGGTATTTAATTTCACTGTACCAGTGAACATCCACTTTGCTGGTTCATATCTGTCATCCCAACCATCTCACACAATTGCAGCCATTTAAAATTGTCTGTCATCTAAACTGCTACTAAGCCATCTAAATTCTTACAGAAGTAAGAGTGAATGAGAGAGACCAGTGGCATGTACTTACCTTGCCCAGATATGGATGTCCAGTCTAAATTGGGATGATTCACCAGTGGAGATAATTCTTTTTCTCTACACATTACATGAGACAAACAGTTAATTTCATGCAGATAAAATTAGGTGAGATTAATTCCTAGCATGTATACGTACCTCTGCTATTAATAAATGCATCTTTAAGGGGAGAGAAATACTATTGCTCTATTACTAATGGGCAAGTTAGAGTCTCAACATGCTGAAAGTAATACCTTAAGAAAATTTAAAGTCAATCTATGTGGAATTTGAATTCTGAAACTATGACCCTGAAAAATGCTCTGTGGCAGACAGGTAAAGAACAGGAAGTATTATTTCTTAATGACAGCATTTCCTAAGCAATGAGAGTTGCTCAGAAAGGAGTTAGTCTCATGGATGAGCAGCTCAGTGCCCAAGCAGCATATAATCCCTGTCTGGATGCATGAACTGAAAGTATCTTACTTCCTGTGTTTGATGGGATGGGTAGGGAGGTGCAGACAAGGACAAAAAGAAGAAGAGCCTGCAAAGTCAGAGTAGCTGTTACAAGTCCTGCAGAAAAACCTGTGAGGAAATGCACCGTTCCTTTTGCCTGTCTGCTGCACGTCAGTGGTGTAGAGAGGAAGGTATGCAGCATGCAGCTTAGAGAAAACCACCACAAACCCCACCTGAGCACTGTCTAAGCCATGACACAGACTTCCTTATGGGGAGAAAAGGTATATCACCCTGTAGTGCTTTGTGTTGGACAAACTAAAATGACACAAAGCATCTTGGTATTTCTCTCCCCATGATATGTGCACAGTGGCTAGTCAGTCAGTCCTTGGTCCAATATAAGGCATCTTTTGGGATACACTCAGCAGAACTCATGTTGGACACCATTTGATATACACACAGTAACACTTCCATGTTTCACAGACTAAGCTACTCAGATTGTGTTTATTCCTAGATGGCATTAGGATCAGATTAGTTTTAGGTAGTGTTTTCGTACTTAGCCTAAAACCTACTGTCTCCATTTCAGGCCTGGATAAAGTCTTCCATACCTAAAAGTTTATCCAACTTTTTCCAATTATAACTGCTGATCCTAAAAAGGCATCGTCTGTTCTACATGTCTGTGACTATCACAGTCATAAGAAAACTACTTCAATATGGGAAGATACTGAGTTTGGTGATACTGAATGGAGATTGCCCGAAATGAAGCCACGTTACCATTTAGCTCTCAAACTTACACACCATACCCAGAAGAACTTAAATCCCCAAACCTCTACCATTACTCATCTTTAACTACTATATACAACTAGGTAGAGAATTTCAAACACTGAGGAATCATCTCTTTCACTCAGATACTCAACTCCATAAGAAATCATTGAAACAAGAAATGTGCTCCAACACTCCTGAAACAAACAACGACTGACTTCACAGTAAATCTAAAACACTGTCAAATTAATATGATAACAGACAAAACAAGAAAAAAAATCTCATTAACATAATGACAATACCCACCACTAACAACAAATTGACTTGTAAACTCTACAAGAGCATTAAAAAAAAAAATAACCTTAGATTTAACACCTTTGGACACAAGTTTGGAGCAAAGTCCTTAAAAAGACTATTTCTTGAACAGCAGGAGGCTAATAAAAACTCAAAACTTTTGAACTTTAAATATTTTTGTGAACCCTAACATTTTTCATTAAGGTAGTCCCATTAACTCCTGATCAACAGGTAACAAACTCAGCTGCCAACTCTTAACAACATAGGGAACAGCACTTGGCAATCTGTGGCAGTAATTCACCTTTTCCTTTGCCAAGTAAATACCTATTTATCTCAGTCTGCTCTAACATCTAAGGCTTCATCATCAAGATCAGACAGAAACCCCAGTAGCTGTGTGAACTGCCTTGCTATAGAGGTGGCTCTTACTCAAAGGCAAAGCACTTTCTCCCTCAGCCACCTCCACAGCCCATCTCTATACACAAGAATGACTTTTTCTTTTCATATGCTACTAGCATCTGGGGAAGATACACCCATTAACAGGCAGATCGTGGTCCAAGAGAAAGGAAAGATGCCTATAAATAAAAAGTATTACACATAGGCATATGTGCTGGTATTTTGTCTCTGTGCGTCCTTCCACCTGCACAGCATAGGAAAGCAATGTTTTTTAAATGTGGTTGAAAAAATGCATAGATGGTCAGCTCAATATGTATTTTCTCTGGGTTACATCATCTGATTCAATTGCCAAATACAGTTTAACATTTTCAAATATAGCCCCTGTATATCTTTTTCTGAAGTCTCAGTAAAGGGCCGGACATTATTTTGGTGTTACTGTTCCCAAACGCAATTATGTTTAGTGGCATGTCCCCTCCTACACAACCTCTCTCCATCCCTTTCCACTGTCCACAGCCTTCTGTTAGCAGCAAAGAAACAAGAGAAGAAGAGATTATAAGATCAGGCACATTTAAACTGAAGCCTATTACAGCATATTGCTATAACGTATCAGTTATTTCCTAATAATTCTTTATCTATGCATTTGTATCCAAATAGATAGCAGCTTGTGTCACAAATGGTGCACAAAAGCAACAGAGAATGACAGTTTCTTAACACGGCTGTATTCCTGCCGAAACAGATGGCAAGTCTAACAGGCTTTGGTTTTGCAGAAAACATAATGCAAAGGTACAACGGTGAAGTGAAAGGTCAATCTGACCTTCATTTTGACAGGTTTTAGACATTAAATGTTAACACACACAAAATATGTTAGTTCCATCTCAAAGACTCCTTTCTAAGCAGCCTTTTGTGTACAGAAACAATGATTCTGCACAGAGTCATGGAATCATTTAGGTCAGAAAAGACCTTTAAGATAGAGTCCGACTATTAACCTCGCACTGTCTAGTCCAGCAAAAAGTAGCATGAGTCCAAATGAGACTTAAAGTGATATTTTAACTGGCTTTAGATAAATCAGTGCTAGCCTCTCAGGGGACGCTCACATTGATTTAAGCAGTGCAGACTGCAAGATTGCTGTAAGAGACACCACAGTCACATGCTGTGCTCCTCTCAGCCCACCCTGATGGCATTCTGGCTCAGACAGCAAACCTGCGAGGGCTGGCATTCAATAGCTCCCAGGTGCCTCAATCCCTGCCTGTTCCCACTGCATAACAGAAAGGGTCTCATTAATGATGCATCATAACGTAATTTTTCTTGACTAGAGTTCATCTTTTCATTATGGATGCAGTAATTAGTTAATGAGGAGGCACTGCCACTGCTAAAAGAGTGAGGTGTAACACAAGGATTTGATTGGTACGAACTGGATTTCAAAATCTAAGTGGAGCCATATAATCTGTTGTTTAATGGGAGTATTTGCAGCTCTGTCACACTGAAATTTCTGCATTTGCATTTGATGGTACAGAGTTAACTACATTTACCTCCTCTGTTCCACCTCCCCAGCAATATATATCTCTAAAGGAAACATGAAGAGAGGATCAATTTTTCAAAGACAGGTGGAAATTTAATTCCACAAGTACAGAAATTGTGAATAGAATATTTTTATCTCAGTAATACTCATGAGCCAGAATACTGACGAGGACATACTGTAAACTACAGGCTCAAAAAAAAAATTTAAAAAAAAATCCTATTCTAAAATACAAGCAGTACCATTTAATTACTTCATAGATTTCTCTTCTGGCAAAAACACCAGCTGAGCAAATAAAATATTTCAGTGTAGCAGTGTGATTCCTTATGGCTATGGCTTTGACCAGGTTGAAATAAAACTAGCATAAACCTCAAAACATGGGAGGCAAACAGTTACCTCATTAAAGAGCAGCACATTAACTTGCAGCCATCAGCTTTGTTGCATGCTGTGCTGTGAATAAATTAAATGTGAATTCCAAAGAATTCTGTCTGGCTGTGTCTGACAAGCTTTATTACCATGCATATACCAGCAATCATATCCCCAGTTTTTCAGGAAAAATCCATTAAGGAGGACAGAGCAAAGAGTCTCAAGTTTATCTTCTCTGGCACAAAAGCAGCTGAACTCATAATGCCAAAGATGGCCTCACATAAATGCTTCAATGGCAAATACACAAATGGAATTGATCTTTTGGACAACCAGCAGTGAAGCAGTTATTTTGGTGACCCACCACTTGCAGTTCCTCCTCCTTGGCCCTATTGCTTATGCAAACACAGCCTCTGTTCACTCAAACAGAAATGCAATCTGAACAGTAACTGTGTTGAGTTTTGGCTGTCAGACACAGATTACAGTGGCAGTCACTGAATGACATATTTTCCTGGGGCACAAAGAAACATTTCCCCATCTTCTTTGCTTCTTTTCCCCTATTTCTTGTAGTGTTATTAAGCTCCTTTGTCCTGGCAGCACAAACAGACTACAAAATCTAAGTTGTATTTCATCCATTTCAAGTTAAACATTTGACTATGAAAACCAGGGATTAACGTTTCTTTTCCATTGTACTTTGTTAGGTTCTATCACACCAAAAAAAAATTGGGATTTGTAACCATCATTCTATATTTTTTAAATACAATGTAACAGAAATTCATGAATTTTAACTAGGTGGAATTGTCAGTCAACCAAAATATTAATGAGGACAGAAGTGAGAAGACCATCACTCTAGCTGGCTCAGGTCTTCAAGCCACAAGCACAAATACAGGCACTCAAGATTGAAGCCATAGCAGGTCAGAGATCCAACACAAGGAAGGAACACATAAATATAAAACAAGTTTTACATCTGTGCTTACAAGATACCATTGTTCAGATGGGCTCAACATTAATTTATTAATATATGATTGTCATGGTTTAGCAAGGAGTTGCTTTTGCTTAGTGACAGGGGGAGCGGGTTGCAGTGAAGACCCGGTAAAAGTTTTTTAGACTCTCCCCCCGACTCCTGGGTTCAGACCCACCCCCCGGCCCGGCTGGGCCAATCTGGCGCCTCTGCGATCACTATTTAGGGTCGGGAATTTGAGGTG
>WBNH01000025.1:203016-229912 GCA_013401255.1 Urocolius indicus | reverse complement strand
TTCTGTGTTGTTTTGTTTTGGTTCTGTTTTGGGGTTTTATGCTTTAGTTGGTATTAAATTATTTTTCTGTTTTCTTCCCAAAGCCGAGCAGCCTGGTCTGTTTTGTCCTGCACCTTAAGCGGCAATTAAGCTCTCCCTGCCCTTTAGCAATCCTTAAGTCTTCGGTACTTGAGGCTAATCGTGGTATTTTGTTCCCTCATGGGCCTAAACCACGACAATGATCCATGGCATGAGCTATTGAAGACCTTATGTCTGGATTAGCTCAATGGAAGCAGCATTATGTGACCAGAGTGAGAGAATATGCAGGAGCAGGATTCAGGACCTTGGCATAATAGAAGCACATAAAAACATTTTCATCTATTAAACATAAAACCTTGGCCTCCAAGAAAGTAAAGTCCCGCAGCTCCATGTTTATTTAAATGTGCAGACTCATTAAACCATGTAATGTCAGAAAGTCTCTTGGACAAAAGCATACTGAATTCCAAGAAGTTCAGACTGATAGGGAATTACAAGTTAACCTTTTATTCATCAATATTTCAAAGCTCTGTTAGGTTCTACTGAGTAGAGAACATCCTTAGCATGTGTCCAGCAGTGTCCTACAGAACAATCATAGCAAAGCTCAGGGGGGTGACAACCATTTAACATAAACTCAAAGGGCACAGAGTTTGCCTAAAGCTTCCAAAGGCAGCACCCATTTCACTGACAGAAGTTTAATTCTACATCTGTATTCCATAGTTAAAAAAAAAAAAAATCTTGTATCTAATGAATTGTTGTAAACAAGATTCCTGTGTAATTTTTCTTTGGTCTACAGATGGAAATCTTTCACTTCAAAAGCAGCATCACAGTGAAATTAAGCAAGACTCCTCCTTCAGTCCAACTGATGATACATGCTGTTACAGAGCTAGCACCATATTTCAGCTTGAAAACATGGTTCATATATCCTTTGTGGACTTCTGACCTGAATCACATTCACCATGAGACTGTCCCTGGAGAGGTGACTGCTCTCTCAACAGCCATCACCACTTCTTAAGCCCCTAAGACCAGCAGAACAACATGAGAATTGGACACAAACTGTGGCATCAGGTAGCTGAAATCTGACCACATCATCTTACAAATTCCAATTTCACAATTGCAGCACTTTGAATTGTTTTTTCATGCCTCTTTTCTGAAGAAAGGAGCTGAAATATCTCTGTGTCTGTTCAGAGAAAGTAACTGCTGGTCCTTGGAAATGATGACTCCTGACAAAAGAGGATTGTCTTGCTAATGGTTCCTAACCACTATACCAAACAAATATTTAACAGCTATGGAGCCATGGAAGGTGGGGGGAAGGCGGGAAACAGAGAGATGTGAAAATCACAACTCATAAATGGAATATCCTCAAAGAACAGGAAGAGACAATGCAATAAAGTAGATTAACTACAGCAGAAAAGATCAGCCAAGAGCAAGAGAAAAGGCTGTGCAAGGATGCAGAAATAGAACGAGAGTCTTAAATCTTTCCAACAGTGCAGGAGATTTTCAGCAGATCCAAGGAAATTTAGAGGAGGGTTTTGCATATAGACATTTGTTATTCCTGTTCAGGTCACCTGTACTTTAGTACACAGGTAAAATACCTGTGTTTCAGGGAAGCTTCTGCATGCAGTTGCTGTTAATGCTCAAATATCTGAACACTGCTATCTCAGACAGAGTTTTACCAAAAGCATGCTTTAGCTATTAAAAGGCATTGAGGCAGACAGATGGCACTTGACCAGTGGTCCTAAATCCTACAGTTTCATAATCCACATCAAGTTATTTGAAGGGAACATGCGCTCAAGACAGGGTTAGTAAGCTTAAGTATAACCTTGCAAACATCCAAGGTCAAGGCATGGGGCTGCTACAAATGCCTGGTAGATACCTACAGGAAGGTAGGTGCACCAGAACACAATTCCTGCTTCTTCAAGTTTACTTTCCTTCATCAGCTTTTTCCAGATAAATGAGAGAGATCGTGTACAGGTGTTACAGGGAAAAAAATTGAGGGAAAATAAATAGTTGTCATTTATCTTTTAAAACTCAGGGAGATGCCTAGACACTACATTAAGGCATTTGTGCAAGGTTCTGTTAATTGAATCTAAATTCTCTGGGATACTTTCATTTACAAGAGGTAAAGATATGAACTACTCAGTAAATAAAATTTTAAAAATTTGAATTACACTCATTCTTTGACAAATAGTACAGCAATTACTACTATCAAGTACCTGAGCAGGCACAATTTTTGTACATTCTCTGAGAGTTCCCCTGTGGGCTCTCATCAGATTAAGACAGGTATTGTTGCTTAACTGCTGCTGCATCACTTAGTGTAGAGTGCTCATGTTCTCAACAGCACCACACACACAGAGAAGAGAGGAAGAGAGGACTGGAGAAGATGATGGCAATGTTTACTCTGAAAAAGGTTTGTTCAGCTTTTGAGGGTTTCCTACAAAGACATAAGAACTTTATATATATGTTTTCCTTCTCTAGATTGTTTATTCATCATTTGATTTGTCCCATATACTTTTTGTTGCTTGTAAAATAAATTCAAGTTTCATCTCTTATGAAATTTCAACTGAGAGTTGTCACTTGAAGAACAAACACAAAAAAATATATGTACACATTCACAAATAAACACACACATATATGTTGGAGTCAATGCAATGATTTATGCATATCCAAATTATTTTATCTGTTATGCAAGTGATTAGTTCAGAATCACATGAAACCTACGTCTTTATCCTTTGAAGAGGTAATCCACTTTCCTGCAGAGGGGTTTTTCCTTGTCTTCAAAAAGGCAAACATTAAAACAATCAGGTTTTGACTCAAGAGAGCATTTCAGTTCAAGACCTCTACTTTCCCTCAATAAGACAGCCCCGGAACCCGATGCAACAGTAAGTGTGGTCCTTTACCCTGTTTTTTATTTGTTTTGGGGTTTGTTTTTCCTAGTTTTAGAAATTATTTTACTGAAATCACTTCTACAGAAGCTAAGCAGGCTAAGCCATGGGCAGCCTCTGCCCTAGACATCATACAGTCTAAAACAAGAGTAAGAGAATGCAAAGGAATAAAGACAAATCTGTGTAATGTTACTGCTAGCAGATACAAATGGCAAGAAAATTAATTTTCCAAATCCCTGTTTATGTTAGGTTTTCACTCCTGTGCAGGAACAGTAACACAGCTACTACTCTCAGAGAGGCTCTCCTACTTGGAGGCCTAGTTTAACAAGGAGCTGATTCACCAAAGTAACATCATGCTGGTCTCTAGAACACATTCAATCATGAAAATGTCCCTGCTTATTACACTGGGAGTTGGACTAGACCTTTAAAGATCTCTTCAAACTCAAATTATTCTGTGCTTCTGTGATTCTATATAACTGTAAAAACTCAACAAGTTTTAAAAGAATGTGCCTCCTAACTACTTTCTTCAGCATGTGAGGCCTGTGCCCAAGTACAGTGTAGAGAAAGCTCAGGCTCTTTAATCTTCAAGCACTTTGAACATGCATAGCAGGGAGAGATTGGACCAACATACCCCTGGGAATCCAGTTTTAACAATGTTTTTCAGAGGTCTAACTGCCAGAATTTAAGAAAAAAATTCCAGTCACCAGAGGCAAGATGAGCAAACAGTCTTGAAGACTCTAGATATGAGTGATATTACTACTTTCACTCAGCGTTGAGAAGGTGAGTTAGCTACAAATCCCTGTTTTCAGCTGGTTAAAGTATTTGATGAAGAGAGATCGTTTTCCAGGTACTTCTAGTAATCACTTCTCAAATCAGGGGCACAGCTGATGTTCAACACAGAGCTAAGGACACTGCATATTTCCAGGTCTGATATACCAATTAAGTAGTGAACTTTGGACAGAAAACTCATACTGCATTAATTAAAAATTAATTGAGAAGATCTCTATAGGTGAAAGCTTAGCTTAATAGTTGGAAAAAAAATAATAAATGAATTATTTATATATATGTATGTGTATGTATACATATACACATATATCACAGAATCATAGCACACACAAATTAAAAATCTTTTTTTTAATTCATATGTAGGTATGAATGAGCTACCCTGCTATGCATACAGTCACCTTGAAAAGGCTACAATGGATCTTCAAAACCATTTGTTAATCCTAATCCTACTCATTGCCCTTTCCAGGAACTCAAGAACATGTGGTGAAATCAGGACACCCACAGACAGCAAGGACTCTGCCCTGCACTAGGAAAGAGACGTCATGAACAGAGTCACATAACGGAGCCATTTTCAAAATGCCCTGAAAACAAAAGAAAATTCCTGTTCTCAGGAGAAACCACAAGCATCTGCTTAAGGTTCAAATGGGGCAGCTTAGGACAAAACATACATGGACCAACACATACACTGACTTCATTTTGGCCTCTCAGAAGTGTGGTTTTATGAATTTCTGATGCATATGAAAATCCACAAATAAACTTTTACCACTTCTGATGAAAGTAAACTTCACATATACATGTTACCTGAGCAAGTGCCAGCAAAAATACCAAGCCAGCAGCTTGGTGTTAAATATTTTAAATACCACAGGAAAATATTTGCATTCTGTGAATCTCCACTTTACATTAAGCACCTGGAGGCCTGAAAAATACATACAGATACCATTTGCTTTTTGGAGTCCAGTGCTTGTGTAGCAAACAAGTAATTAAAAACACTACCTTTACCTTTTGGATTACAGGGTGAGATTTTTTTCTTTATCATGTAGCTCAGCTGTTCATGCTTCCAATCCTTGCATGTATTCCAAGCATACAGATTCACTCTTCACATTACCTAGCTTTATCCCCAGTTTGCTTTGAAATAGTGAATTTGTATGAGACTAATAATACTGTCTGCATTTTGCAGTCTATTTATCAGCCAGATCCATCAATTTATTCTTCTACAAGTAGGGGTAAGTGAAATCCCTCGGATTATTTTCCCACACATAATTGCTTCTTATAAGAAAAGCTGCATGAGTGTTCAGGAAAGTTCACTGGGTCACTTCATTCAAGTACTACTTCTTCATACTTTTCATTTACTGTATCCCAAATGTTTTTAACCTACTGAACAGTTACATTGTACTCTATTCACACTTTTTCTGTTTTGAGGATATGCTTTTAGAATTCAAGTTTTTATAAAACATATTGAGAACAGAGCTCTACCTGAGCTATTCTAACACTGGATGGATTATACTTTAATCAGAAAACTGAATACAAGTTACAGCTGAAAACAACATGCTTTTTACTGGTACAGCCTGATCTATGTATCCCAGTCTACCCCACAACAGCCTATGTTTATAAATTCATTCTAAACTCTCCATATCTTACTCTGCTGCAGTGAAAATATCCAAAGAAAAATCCTTACCAAATATTATCCTACGGAAAAAAAAAGGATGAAAAGACAGAAGAAACCACTCAATTCTAAAACTGCAAAAATATGATTATAAAACAATTAAAGATGAAGAAATGTTTAAGAAATGTCAAAAGACAAGTAAAGTAAGGAAAACAAAAGTTCTATGAATCAATGGGACTGCACTCTCTGTTGTGTATGTCAATTAAGTAAGTCTGAAGCAAGAAATAAAATGAGGAAAAATAGTTACAAGAAATTGTAACCATGATTAAATGCCATTGTTTAACTGTGCCAGAATTATTGCTCCTTATTGAATTTAGAGAGTAGTACTGTGTCACCTTATAGATTCTCTGCATATTTGCTGAGTGTTTTCAGATATTACTGACTATATCTGGCTCCTAAAAATAAAACTTTTGCTCCTAAATAATTCTGTATTTCAGGGCACATAAAAGTAAACCATTCATTTAGCCATCCAGGTAAAATTCCCACTCACTGAAGTAGACAGCAAAATTGGCATTGCACTGAAATATTTTTCATAACCTTGTCAGGAGTAGTCTCTGGTTCTTGCAGGCCTTTTTTTTTTGTTTAATAAAAATAAATGACAATAGGGTTTGGTTTCTGACAGAGATCTAGAAGCTTCTGAAAAGCAATGTTTTGACCACACTTTCCAGGTCTTGCAGATAAAAGAAAAAGCTGCCCAGGTCAAGATGGACAGGGAACTTCTGGAGGGAGTCCAGCGAAGAGCCACCAGGATGATCAGGGGACTGGAGCATCTTCCTTATGGGGAAAGGCTGTGGCATCCGTTCAGCCTGGAGAAGAGGAGACTGAGGGGAGATCTCATTAATAAGTATTTGAAAGGTGTATGTCAAGGGGGTGGAGCAATACTTTTTTCTGTTTTATCCATTAACAAGACAAGGGGTAATGGACAAAAGCTGGAACACAAAAAGTTCTACTTAAGTATAAACTTCTTTCCTGTGAGGGTGAGGGAGCCCTTGCACAAGCTGCCCAGAGAGGGTGTAGAGTCTCCTCTGGAGGTTTCAAAACCTGCCTGGACATGTTCCTGTGTGACTTGATCTAGGTGGACCTGCTTGAGCTGGGGGTTGGACTAGATGATTTTTAGAGGTCCCTTCCAACCCCTACCATTTTATGATTCTGTGATTATTTTTATTAGACCTAAACTAACCAGACATGCTGCCCATTTCATAAAATATTTTCTATTCCTTAAATCTGTAAGAAGTAATGTGATTTTTTTTATGTGTGATCACCCATCAATCCAAGCTTACATATTTATTGAATGCCTGAAAGGTATTATTTTAGAGGACAGTAACCTTAAGTGGCTGGTTTACAGAACAAAAACACCCAAGTGAATTAACAGACAATATCTACAGATTATTACTACAACTCAATATAGACTGTTCAAAAAAATCACAGTTCAACTGCTGGCTCCACAAGACAAGTAGATTTAAAACACTAGAGTCAGAAACATACCTAGTTCTCAAGTATGTCCAGCCCATCTTGGTTCTTTGCCAACAGTTTCCTTCTTACAAGTCCTACTTCTGCTGAGTCCACAGTCACATAAAACCAAAATATGCAATCTAAGTGGGGTTGTTGTTTGGTTGGTTTTTGGTTTTTTTTAAATATCATCTGTATTACAGATGTCAGAGAAAGGGAAGCTTTCAACAAGAAATCTGTTCCTTTTTTAAAACAGCTTTAAAATAGGAGCTTAATATGCATAGTTTTGACCAAGTACGGCGTTCTGCACAGGGATGTTCAGCTCCTGCAAAATAATCCTTTACAAGAAATAACCTATTTTTAGAATGACTCAGACAGAAAATAGAAAACCCTCAAGATGTGGAAAAACTCAGACAATAAAAAGCTACTTTGACTTTGGAGGCTTTCTGAACAGAACTAGCTGAACATTGCTCATGGTGTAGAAAAAGCATGCATCTCTCCATTCAGCATCACCAGCAGGTTTAGAAGATGTACAAGTACTATAGTGGAAAAAAGAAAAAGAAATCTTATGCCACTTTTAGTAGCTGGAAACTGCAGGAGCATACAAGTGAAATGTAGATCTTGCCCCTGTTCTTGCCCTTCCCTACAACAGCATATAATCACTGCTGGACAGCAGGACAATAGGGAAATGGAAAGTCAGCTATTTATATGGTGCTTTAAACACCACATCATGGTTTGAAATAAATCCTTTGAGTTTGATACATCTTGGCATTACTCAATTAATATATTTTAATTGGCTTATAATTGAAGTAAAACTTTTTCATTTTGAATGAGAAAATACCTATTTTTCCATGCCAAATAAGCATTCATTTTCCTTTGGCTTTTGTCAACTGCTAACAAAGAAATGCATCTGTTACTTTCCAAGTTCATTTCCAGATAAAAAGGAACTTACTGGAAAACAGACAATGACAGTCTTCAAGGATTTCAGGTCTAGATTTCTTTACAGACCTTTAAGGCCACAAAAGGTAATGCTTATTTATGCTGGACTGCTGAATAGCACAGAAGAAATCAAGCCACAGAATAATTTAATTCAATAGACTTTACAGCAAAGCCGAAATCTTGGCTGAGACGGAGCTCTTTTTTTATTTCTGTAAAGAACTCTAATCTTGCTTTAACAGATTTCACTTCTCAATCTATCACTTGTGCTAGCAGTCTCATTGGTAAAAAAGCATGATTTAATTCCAAGCTGAATATATATGAAGTAAAAAAAAAACATTTATATTTCACTTCTTGACAACCCCCAGAGCATGCTGTAGTAGTTATGTTCCTACCAGAGAGCCACCCTGAAAAAATATTGCTCATCTTCTTTAATCACACTCAGAAACATTTTCATACTCTGTAGGACGAGATAACTCCATAAAAAATATCCACCTCACAAGGTCTCTAACACCAACCTGCTTCATGGTCTCCTTAGGATTTTATAATTTCTAGCGGCAGAATAAAATGTGTCATTGAGACCTTTCAAAGGGCAACTCATTGAATATAGCATATCATCTTCAACTGACCCCCCAAGGGTACTGAGACTGAAATGCACAGGAGCAGCAAAGATTTCAGCCTCTTCTGACATCATCAGCTTCTCCCTCCTCCTTTTAGCTGAGGTAAGAAATTCCTCGTCATTTGCTCTTCTTGATGCTCTGAAATCCTATGCAGACATATTGTACAGTAATCTTCTCTTCTTTATTCTGACACATTATACAGCAATATTCTCTTCTTAGGCAATCAGTGAACTGTGATAATGGAGCACATTCAGAAATACACTTTTATACAGAATGACACTCCTACATACCTAAACTTCAAATGCTCTTTGAAAGGCATAATGTATTTAAGGAGGTTAAAAGAGGACTGTATTAGGGATGGAAGGGCTTTTTAAGCAATGTGAACCAAGTAACAAATACTGTGGTAACTGTAGCTTTTGGGTTGTTTCTTTCTTTTCTTTGGAGATACAGGGACAGCTCAGAAAAATAGAATTAATCTCAGAAGGAGAAGGTCATTTGATACCATGTCAGCTCTCTGCTAGGCATCCCAACAAACTCATTCAGGAGCTGTATAAATTAAAACTAACAGGAGCTCTTTTTAAGTATGTATTTTACAAGGTAAACTTCAGAAAGAGAGATACTAATCACTTTTTCCACATCACTAAACCTCTGGTGTGCTTTCATCTTACAGGACATGACTAGCACATCAGAACCACATATTGAGAGGCCAAATTTTCTCCCTGCTTGTCTCTTTCAGAGGTTCCTGCTTGCGATTATGCTGAAATGCTGGCAGAGCAGTAAGGCAGTAGTCAAAAGAAGAGTTCAGCCTGCCTAGCTCAAGACCAATGGGAAGGAAGCTACACACAGCACAGCTGCTAGGAACTGCCTTGATACAGTATTTGGTCAAGTGTGTCCCCGTGGCTCATGGGATGCTAACCTCAAACTATTACTGTACTACGGAAAGGAATACTGCATTTAACTGTTAATATATTTCCTCACATCTTTCCTGCTTTAGATTTTCTTCACTTTAGATTTTCTTCTAAAACAGAACATGCTTTGATTCCAAAGAACAGCTGGAATTAAACCCATGACTAGGCAAAGGTCAACGGTGGTTGTCATTTTCCAGCTTATAAGAGGTTTCTTAAGATGTAATCAATCTTACCAGTAGGCTTATTCATGTGAAAAAAAGAGCCCTTATTGGTAATAGAAAAAAAAAGTCAAAATTTGCTTCTTCATAAGGAGTAATTTCTGCATAGTTATTAGGCTGTAATTCAATTGGTTAGTCTCTGACACACACAGAGCCACCTAGAGATAGGCTTCAAAGTCACAGATGGTGGATCTTTACTGAACAGAGCTACTCAGCACAAATCTTCACTGAAAGAGAGCATTGCAATTTTGACAGAGTTTAAGATGCCCCATGTAGAGAAGAGCTCAGAGAGAGGTCTAGTCATGTAAGTGAAATCACTCGTCCAGTGCTTGCCTAGGCTTTATATGTAGCATGGCAAAAAATAACCTCACCAAGGCATTAGCAACATCAGTTTTTATAGAGAAACAGTTCCCACAATATTTTGCACTAGGAGAAAACTTTATGAATTAACAGTACCTCTTCAAACTTGTCTCTAATCAAGAACTATAAAAGCATTTTAATTCCTACTCTCTAAAGTACTTCTAAATATTTTTTTGACAGAAAGTGATCTCAATTTGAGATAAATCAATAAGGCATGGATGAATATTTTTTTATCTCTTAAGCTTCTAGAAGCATTACATGCAATGTTCCCTCACATGTTAAACCATCACTGACATGCTGCCGATTTGTAGCAGGAAGCCCTCCCACAACTGATGACTGGTGCTCTGTGGAACCCATCTGATGTTATCCATGTGCAGCATAACTTTCCCAAGAGGTCTGACAGCTAAAGCTGCTGGAAGAGAAGGGAGATTTGAAGACAGCTACAAGTATTGGTATATTTTTACCAAGCCGCAGCTTCAAGACAACTGTACAAGACGAATCCCCCAGAAGCCATGAAGCTTTCATATATGAACTATTGTGATTTATCACTCATTACCACAATTAAAGCTGATAGGAAAATATCACATTTCAACTTAGGTTTTCTGAAGAAAAGTAAAGGATGGGAAGAGAGGGTTTCTGTGGTCAGACTGGGCAGCTACCTGTTAATGTGGTTACTTTCTTTTTCATGATGAGGCGCCCTTTCCAGTCCACGTTTAAAGGAGCTCAGAGTGATGATATTGTAAGTTAATGATGATATAGTAAGTTAATACATCACTGACAGATTTTCCAGTTGTTGTCACTTCTTGCTGATCTCAGACCAGTTTCCAGAGTTGTATCCAGGTGCCTCATGCCTCTTTGATGTTTTTTCTATCCATATTTCCAGTAATGATGAATACTATACCCCACTTGGGGCCACACCAGACTACCATCCCTCTGCTGTGCACCATGCTTCTGCACACGACTGAAGCTTGAAAAGTTATTTCTTCCCAGCAGCCTCACTTGCCAAAATCCCAGACACTGTGACCCTCCAGGTTTCTTCCTGAATCACTTTTTAAATCCTTCTTCTGAAAAAGCAACTGCCTTTTGAATAATTCTACAGTACAGCCCCAGTCAACTAGTTTATTTTTATCCAAATGAAGTTCATTTTACTGTGGTATAATATATATATATATATATACTGTTTTCCTCCTGTGTTTTTTTCAACCATTTCAACCATTATTACTCACATATTTCCATAATGAGCTTGTTCTCATCTAGGCTACTAATGAAAGACATAAAATGAAACAGGACCCAAACACTGCAGCAGTAAAAAAACATCCTGCCCAGAACTCAGTCTTACCAGTTCAGTGCTGTCTTGACCTGAAAGCTGTTTAGATTGATTGGATGCAAACACTGTACCAAGATTTTATATTTTTTTAAGCAACATAAAGAACAGGACAATAGTAAACAAGTTTTAACCTGTGGTTTTCCCAAAATCATTCATCAGTTCCCCCAAAAAAGGAAAAAACCTTACTTTTCTAAAGTCAGTATGAATTCATTGCTAAGGAGAGCAACAAGAAGCATGTAACAGCAGGCATGGGCTTGCTGGCAAAAGTCATTTCAAGCCCTCAGCAATTCCATCTCCTGATTTAAGTTCAGCAGTTGTAAAAATAAAGTCTTCGTTCAACAGCTTTGACTTTAAATGGCTTGGCACTCATAGAATACATCAGTACTGCAAAATAGCTCGATCTCAGCACGAGTCATCAGAACACAGCCTCATTCTGCTGGGAGCTCACAGAAACCTCTTCCTGTATGGTTGATCGGTTGTCTTACTTGAACTTCTTCACAGCAAATTCTGTCACTTTCTCTCTTTTTTTTTTTTTTTTTTTTTTTCAGAAAGGCCTGGGCTACAACGGTATACAGACAGTTCTTTCCAAATAGAAGTCCTGAGGATAAAATTTAATAGTTCAGGATATTGCAGCAATGTATATTTTCAGAACATACTTATGAATGACAGTAGTGAAGCAGTCTTACTAGAACCCACAAATGAACTTAGCAGCTGATGAAATGTCTGGCTATATCTTTTTATTTAGCAGTAAAATTTGGAGGTTTGTTACCGTAAACTCCAATTATTTTCCTCGGAACAGAATAATGCTGGTTGAGAAAACATTTTCCCTTACTTTTGCTCAAATCTGAGATGAGAAATCAGTCAGCAAACCACCCCTGGGCTACATTTTCTGAAACAATTCTTTGCAAAGAGATGGAGCTAAATCTGGCAGTACTTACTCCCTGATCTGCAGGCAGAAATTTAGAGTAGTAACCTAAATGGCTTCTCCTCATCCTTCTAGCCTTCAGTGTGTTTATTCTTCTTTTAACTTCCTACATTCCTCTCTTGCATGGATGAATGGATGAAACTACTGACACCTTTGAGCTTTCAGACAGCACTAGAAGAAGCTTCTGAGTGCTCACACCTTGTCCCAGTCTGTATCAGCATATATGAAGGAGTATAATGATACACAACTTGCTCAATGATCATCACTTCAGGAAAGAAATTACACACCCTGGTTCTTCTTCAGTACAGGTGACTGAATGACACAAAACCAGCTGGCTATGGTTCACTTGCTGAAAGAGAAGAAGTGGAAACATCAGAAACTAAGAGAGGCAGTCTTTGCACGTAGGATGGAAGGCATGTGCAACTCTGAATATGGTTAAGAATTTGTTGCTAACATGTAGCCAGCCCTTCCTCTGCAGATCCTGAAAACCTCCCATTTAATTGAAGCTACTGTAAAGTTTTCTTTGATTTTTCAAATGAGGCCAGAAACCTCATTTCAGCCGCTCACTTCCTCTAACCCCTGGAGATATGCCACAATCACTTACAATCAGGTCTTGCCTCTGACTGGTCCTTCTCTTCAGAGACAACCTCAGAGGAGAGCGGTACAATCTAACACTCCCTATGCCATCACAGCTGCTGATGACTAATGAACTTGTGTTGCTTTCCTGTAGAAAATGTTTCCTTCCCTTGCTGGTATGACAAAGTGCCAACCGCACATCTCACATACAAGACATCAAAATCTAATGTGTCAGCTGTCGTTAGAAGCTTTAGGTACCATTTTTGCCCTCTATTATACAACACTGTATCTTTCTGTGACACTAAACTACATCAATTCTAAATTACACTGCTGTTAGGGAAAAGCATAGTTCAAAGGCTAAATCACTAAATTAAGATGTGTAAAACTCAGATTCATTTCCTACTTCTCTCTCAGCCTCCACCATTGTAAGCTAGCCACTTAGTTTTCTGGTGCTTGAAATACCGACAGCATTCTGTCATAATGAAAATCCTTTAGAATTTGTGTTTAATATGAAGGTTATGGAGACAGTTAAATGATGCACGCACTCTCCAAGATTTAGTAGATATCTTTGGCTCTAAGTCCACTACTGAACCTGATCTCACATCTCCCTCTGGAAGCATCAGCAAAAGTCAGAAGCCCTGTCATAGATGAGTACCACCAACCATCAGTGTTTTCATACACTGATGGAGAGGTGTGTCTTCTGTACACTTTAGCTGGGCTAATATCAAAGTCATCCAGTCTGGTGCACCGTGACATCTCAAATATTTCCAGCTCTTAATGTGATACACAAATCCATGTAGTGTTGGTGACAGCTGCTCTTTTGACCTCCCATTGCTTCTCAATATCATTTAAACTATTTGCCTTCAAACTGTCCCGCACTTAGGAAGATCAGAGACCACAGTGAGAGGACTGGTGTTTTTTAAGAAGCTGTTCAAGAGAGATACAAAGTGCCTTAGTGTTACAGGGCTCGAGAAAACAAACTGATACTGCTGTCATGAAATAACCACATGTGGCCTCAACTACTCCACAAACACTTTAAAGCAATTTTTTGGAGAGTATTTTCTGTTTGTATGTGTATCTATGTTTCTGTGTGTACTATGTTGCAAAGTAATTCCAGGGAGAGATCACTACACATCAACTGAGAGACAAAACCCAGAAACACTTGTCCCAAGTGTTCTCCAGAATTCAATTACATGAACATCTTAAAAGATTCAAGACTTCAAAAATAAGCTATTTTGCTTTTGAAATACTCCTGCCTAAACATAAAAAAATTAAAATTAATACATTTGAAAGCCTCATATATATATTTTTCAATTTCATAGTAAAAAAGAGCCAGTCTGTAAAAGGCCAGGTGGCTTCAGTGTCATACCAAAACCAAAACATAACTTGGTGGTATTTCAGTAGTGTACTGTCTCAAAAAAAAAGATTGGATTATATGCTACTTCCTCCTCTTCTGCGTGTTCCTTGACTCACTGTAATAATCAGCTAAAGACTTGATCTAGCACTGTTAGCCATCACAGTGTGTCTGTCAGTTGACTTCAAAATGCAATAGGTAAAATCTCAAATCATGCTTTTCTCTAGTTGTTCCTTAATTTGTGTTTTATGTTCAAAGACAATGGAATTTTTGCAAAAGACTGAGTTGTAAAGATAGTGATTTTTTTCACTTAGAAGATAATTTTTTTCTTTCATGCAGCTATTTAATAATGGTTCACGTGAAGACTGCAAGTAACGCAAGCTGGTGCTTATCTTTCTGACGAATGAGTTGCACTGGGTATTTCAGAGAGCCATATTTAAGTCTATCATCTAATCAGCACTGCTTTCTTCAGCTGCTCAGAGCAATTTATTCATCAAGAGCTAACCAAGACAGACTGAGTTCCACACTGCATAGAGGACAAAGTAAAAATACAGAGTTTAATGACACTTCATATAGATCTGCATTTACCCACAGTACAAGGCAGTGGAAAATCAAGCCCAGTCTGACTAACATAAAAATGTCTCATGGCAATTTCTGAATAAACCCACCAAAACCAAACGAAACCAGATCATCCAAACTTAACTGTGACCTGGGCTGAACTTACACAAAAAGCTTACTTCAAGCATAATGTTTCCTTCTTTCCCTCCTGTATCTTTCCTTTTTTTGTCCCTAAGTTGGTGGGAGTTTTGAAAACACAATATTTTGCCTCCCTGATTAAAACAGTACTTATTATTATTACAAAATGACACAATTGCTAGCCTATTTCCACTTAATAATTTCCACATTAGAAGAATATTTATCTGTATTTCTACTAACTTTAAATATTCTCTAACAGTATTTCTAGATAGTACCCCACACTCAAGACAGACCTGAAATGACACCTGAAGGAACATACAACATAGAAGTTTCACTTCGTGTCTTCCACATTCCAAAAAAGCATGCTCTTGCAGACAATAGAAATTTTGAAAGAAAAGGCTTTTATCTCTTACTTGACTTTGAGAAGTTGTATTCAAAGCATCAAGTTTGTTTATCCGTGCTTCTGAATACCATTGGAAACCTGAAAACACTTATTATTAAAACCTTAAAATTAAAACAAAACACCATCAAGTCCCCTCCCTCTGATAAAATTCAAGCTAATTCAGAACTGAGAAGTGTGGTTTAAAGATTAGTAATCCTTATCTCTCTTGGCCCATCTGGGAAACCAATGACAAAGAAGGATAAAATCCAGGTCTGAAAATTACACTGGTGGTTTATTGTTGCCTGAAGAAGCAGGATGGGCAGAAAAAGAGGCCATCACAAATGTTAGCTCCTCTAGGGTAGGTGGCACAATGCATGCAATTCAGAAAGATGGTCAGGAAGTTTCTTCCAGAGCAATGTTGATTTATATGCACTATAAACAGACAGAAATTACTGAGAATTTGGAGAATTCTCCAGCCACGCCACTATATGTCCCCAGTGGTACGTGAGATTCACAGGCCTCAGGAGACCACCAGCAGGATGAACATTCATGCGTGGCAGAGAAGATGACATTCAGGCTGCATCTGCTGCACCCCCAGCACAGGTTCTGTTGCTCTATCCAGTAACGGTTCAGTGTCAAAAACCTAAGCAGTCCCAGAAGCACAAGTCAAACTTGTGTCAGTGCTCCCTTGTCCCAGTCACGTTGTTCTATCACTGACTTAGCGTCACAAATTCTCTTATGTCCTCTCCCCGTGGCCATACAAACCTCATATGCTCCACCAGAGTGGAATAAAGAAAAGGAAATAAATTAAGTCTCTACTTCACCTTATTTACAGAATAAAAGACACAGCTCACCCCTGAAATCTGTTGGAAAAGCACTCCAGCAGGGGTTATACAACAAAATAATTTGGTTGTCATCTTTTGTCTCAAGAAAACCACAGGCTAGATAGTAAAGGATGGGGCTGTGTGTGGCAATATCCCTTTATCACTTTGTCCTTATACTTTTTGCCTGACATGGGCCAGAGAAGATGTCAGAGACAGGGATCTAAAGTGCACCCTTGATATCCTTCAGCACAATACTTCTCAACCCTTTAGGTCTCCACTCTTACACCTCCCACATCACGTAACCCTGGATCTGTTTAATCCTTGCTATGTACCAACAGGACTGTCCCACAAAACTGAAGTCACTTTCCAACAGCAGAGATTACTTCTGTTTTTTGTAAAGGATTGACCTCAAAGGAAACGTAAGAATTTTGTAGTATATAAAGTACCTTAAAAAACATGTAGGAATAGAAACCAAAAGATGGATCAGACTTCCAACATTTCAGTGACTTGTTCTGATTCCTGCAGAACAGGAGAAGACAACAAGGACAAATGCATAGTGGCAAAAAAGCAAACCATTTCTCTGCATCCACCACTGCATTATCATGAGCTCTCAAACAAGTCAGTGTTTTGTTTTATTGGTTCATACATCATTTCCAGCTGGAAAAGCCTGCATTATTGACACCCAGTTCATTAAAACTAATCTTAGTAGAACCAGTTTTTTCCATGTTCCACACTGTGATTTCTAAAGGGACTCCATCCTCTGCACTCTAGAAGCAACAGCATTCATAGGTACATCCACTGTTCACGTCCTTCACAGTGCCCCTTTGCTTCTTTCCCCTGTAAAACAGCTACTTCAGAAGGAAGCTGGCTTCATTCCTTCTTATTTACTGTCAACTTCTCAAAACACTCACTAGGCACGTGTATCAAATAACACTTGACTAACAGTGTAAATCCAGCACCCTCTTGCAGCAAGAGCCTGCACTACTAGATTATCCTTGAAGCATGACTAAAAGGTCCAACCCATTCACATCCTGGACAGGACCCTTTGAGGCAACTTGTCCTACTGGAAAGTGTAAAGGCTGTCAATTTTGTATCAGAAGCAGTATAAGCCAGAACTCCAAGCAAGCAATGCTTTGAATACTTAAGTTCCTCACAAATGAGCATCTCCATGCCAATAGAAAAGCCTGCACTTCAACCATGAAAATGGTGGAGAGAACTATACCAATTAAGGGGAAAGCCAAAGTATTAAAAAAAAAACCCAAAAAACCCACACAAACACTGCCTAAAACAGAAAATTCCAGGCTTGGATTCACATACTTATATGGCCTAAGCAGTCCCAAATTTAAACATACAGTTTGTTGACCAAAACAATACCCTATCCAACTCTCATGGTATCCTCTTGTCACTGAACTTGGGAAATAAACTCTTCAACACCAGCGTAGCATGAAGAAGCACACATTCCTTTATTGCAGTACTAGGTGCATGGGGACTGGTCCACCTAACATGCACACCATGAAGTGAAATAATGCTCCTGATATATATTACAGAGAAGTAATTATCTTATTTTTTAACACAATGGTCTTGCTGAAACTGTTCTGAAGTTGCTTTTTTGCTCAATCCCATAGCCTATAGCCAAAATACAGTTAACTGCTGTTGTCAGTCTCTGTCCATTGGCCTCTTCTCAATCTAACAGGTTCACTCACTCCCTTGGTCTCCTCACAGGCCTCTGGCTTCAGGTGTCTCACGAAAGATAAATGAGTACTAGCATTTTTAAGCATTTTTAACTTCTTGCTTGCAATTTCAGGTCAAATCATGCTCAAATATAAAATCGTGAGGACAGGAATTTAAAGTATCACTCTGGGCCCCATTACACATAGAAAGCAAGCACAGCTAATTCCAGCATGCATCTGCTAAGAAGAGATTCTGGAGATCCAATGATGCAGCCTCCTTAAAACACTTTTTTTGGTGCAGTGAGAATACAGAGATGAACACAGACAATTGCTACTCAACATCCAAGTTAGATCTTTGTTACCAGGAAGACTTCCAGTCACTACCCTCCTCCTTTTCAGGGCTGAGGATAACTGAGGAATTTCTGTTCAAAATCTGCTTCACCTAGCCTCATCTTACTCCAGTGCACTGATTAATGCTCACTCCTACTGGAGTGCAATACAGAACACCAACATATTCCTTCTTCTTTCCAGCAATGCAAAAAGCAAATGGCACAAGTCTTCTGCAGTAGCTTCAAAGTGATCTACTATGCTGTCCATCATACATACATATGCCACTTTTGAGATGTCAAAGCAAACATTTTGTGTCTAAGGGAATCGATGCATCACATTTTTTCATCACACATTGGAAACATGCATTTGCACATGTGACAAGGAACAACACCTCCCTGGCTTCCATGACTTCTGAAACAGTATGATGAAATGATGAAAACTTCTCAATTTCTCTTATACTCTTTAATGCCAGACATCCAAATGAAATACCAGAAGACAACTGCAGTCACATGATAGCTCAGAAGATGGACAAATACATCATTTGCCTTTGGTGTGAACATACAGATCATTTTGAAGTATGTATTTTTTTAATAATACAAAGCTTTAATAAAAGGATTTAGCAAATCAAACAAACTAGTACACTTTGAGGCCCTAAGCCTACAGGTTGACTGCATAGCACCACACATAACATATATTGTACATTTTTTCTACTTTCACTTAATTCACTTAATTTTACTTCATTTAGCAATGTTTCCTAGTTTTAAAACCAAGTTGAATGGCTGATGTTTACAGGACAAATGTTTAATAAGACCTAAAAAATTGAACAGATTTTCTATCAAGACATGAATACACTGTCGATGATAGCAAGAGAACAAGTTAAGCATAAAGTATACTGTTCCTCTTTCTGGTTTTTGCTTGTAAAAAGAAAAGGAATTTCTTTACTATGGTGCCCCTCATCCTGGCTCTTTAATATCACAAGCAAAATGCATAATCCAGTAAACTTTGTGGTTACGTTTTCACCTTAATAGTAGCAGTAGATATCATGCATGTCAAATCATCTAAAACGTCCTAAGTGTCACACACTGAGGGGAGCAAAACCTGGAAGCACATCTACATGCCTCCACAGATGGTGATTCCACCACCTCCCTGGGCACCTTGGGATAGATAACCCTGTCAGCAAAGAAATTTTTTCAAATACCCAATCTAAACCTCTCCTGATTCAATTTGAGGACATTTCCTCTTGTCCTATTGCTTGTTACTTGGGAGCAGAGACCAACAGCCACCTTGCAAAAACCTCCGTTCAGGTAGCTATAGAAAACCAGAAGGTCTTCCCCTCAGCTTTCTTTTCTCCAGCCTTCACAACCCCAGTTCCCTCAGCCTTTTCTTGTAAGACTTGTTAACCAAGGGTCATAAGACTCTTCATGAGCTTAGTTGCCCTTCTCTGAACATGCTCCAGCACCTCAACATCCTTCTTGTAGTGAAGTTCTCAAAACTGAACACAGTAGATGCCTCACCAGTGCTGAGCACAGGGAGAATATAATTTCCCTGATCCTGGTGGTCACACTACTCCTGATACAAGCCAGGATGCCACTGGCCTTCTGGGCCATCTGAATGTACTGCTGGCTCATATTCAGGCAGCTGTTGACCAACATCCCCAGGTCCTTTTCCACCAGGCAGCTTTACAGTCACACTACCCCAAGCCTATAACATTGCCTGAGGTTGTTGTGGCACAAGTGCAGGACTTGGCTCTTGACTTTGTTGAACCTCATGTGATTGGCCTCAGCCCATCGCTCCAGCTGTCCAGGTTCCTTTAAGAGCCCTCCTGTCCTCCAGCAGGTCTACATACCTGCCCAGGTTCATGACATGTGCAAACTGACTGAGGATGTACCCGATCCCTTCATCCAGGTCATTGATAAAGCTGTTACACAGAACAGGCCCCAACACGAAGCCCTGGTGAACACCAGTGGTGACTGCCACCAGCTGGATTTAATTTCATTCCACACTACTCTCTACGCCCAGCCATCAGACAGTTTTTTACCCAGTAAAGAGTACATCTGTCCAAGCCATTGGCAGACAGTTTCTCAAGGAGGATGCTGTGGGAATCAGCATCAAAGACTTTACTAAAGTCCAGGTAAACAAAATCTACAACCTTTCCCTCATTCACTCAGCAGGTCACCTTGTCACAGAGGTGATCAGCTTAGTCAGGCAGGACCTGCTTTTCCTAAAGCTATACTGGCTGAGCCTGATCACCTAGTTGTCCTGTGTGTGCTCTGTGATGGCTCTCAAGATGATCTGCTTCATAACCTTCTACAGCACAGAGGTCAGGCTGACAGATCTGTTTCCCAGATCCTCCTGTGGCCTTTCCTGTAGATGAGTGTCCTCCAGAGGAAATCACTCATTATTCCCATTTCTGGTAGGCTACTTGAGAAGGGAAAAGAAGTGTTTTGTTGCATTTATTTCACACTAATTTATCCCAGTGTTTCAGTATTACTATATACTTACTAGCTGATACCATAGATCTTTTCAAAATAATGGGAAAGATAAAGTATGCTACAGTAGGTCAAATGAAAATCCATTCAACTTTGTGAAAGATTAGATTAAAATCTAAACTTTCAGACTTTGAATTGTCTTTTTTCCAAATTATATTCTTTGCAGTGTTCCAAGGTCTTTACTGTAAGGACCATATAAGCAGATCTGTTCACAAATTAGGCACTTATAATTTGTACCTACTTCAAAGAAAGGATAAGATGGGCATGGATGTTACTCTCTCCAGAACTGGCTGCTTTTCGAACAAATCTGTTGAATAAATCTGAAAAGTATTTGGTAAATATATACAACAAATTTCTAATTAAGTAGCTAAGATTTTAATTAATGTCTCTATACAGAGCAGTAGAAGAGACTGCATAGTTCTCTTAGGAAGCTTAAAGTTACAGTCTTCATAACTTTTGTCTACTTTGCACCTGCATACTTAATCACATGCATAGTTGAGTGTGTCTCAGCATCTTCAAAGCAAGTATTCTTTGCATGAAAAACACAGTACAAGCTGCACTATAGTAAGAACAGTAGAAAGTTACCAAACATAAAAAACATAACAAACACAATGTCAAAAACTGTCAGAAGGTAAGGACAGTTTGGATACACAGAACAGTCAAGAACTTTTTAGCCAAGAGATGAAATGAAATAGAAATTCAGTGAAGTGTAAAGAGAGGAATAATTCCAGATGGCAATAAAGCCATTCTCTCTGTTACACCTGGCACGGTAGCATGACATGAGGCTGGTCAGAGGAAGCAGCAGCTGGAAACACGCCATAGGAGATGGGTGTGGACAGAGATTGCTGAATTAAATAAATAGCTCCTTTTGGAAAACCAAGCAAAAGCAGTTTCAAATAACATCTTGTAGGAGATAGGCAAGTAACTGAAGGACCTGAACTGTTTTGATTTTTATAGCAGTGTGGGGAACCAAACAGCTTAATTTTGTTCGCACTAGAAACATGTCACAGCAGGGGAAATTAATGGTGAATGCCAGAGGAAACTGTACTACACAGAAATATTTCTGAAAGCTTGGAGACGACACATTTGCATGTGCAGGGCCAGAGAAACTCTTTGTAAATGTAAAAGCAATGTAAAATGAAGACCATCAATAAAGAAGAAATTAACTACCCTAAAAAAAAAGTTAAGAAAGTCAGTTACGAAGAACTTCACCCATTTTCTGGTCAGCAAATAAAGCATTAAATACTCAGTTCAGACAGAAGAACATTATAGAGTACAGAATGCACTGTAAAAGAAATTGTTATTCCAGATACTTAAATATGTGTCACAAACTAATGGGCAATGTTCATTATAGGTTTTTTTTTTTTTCTGAAGTTTACCTGAATCTTCAGTTTACAGTTCTACACAGACCTAATATTGTAGAGAAATGGATCTGGTAAGTAAAGCAGAGGTGCTCTGTTGACCACTAGTGGACAGACAAGGATGAAAAAGGTCCCAAGTGCTTCCTAAAGACAACCACTCTTCAGACTAGCAACATCCAGTTACTGGCTATTCAGTCTCAAAATGCAAGACCTCTTTAACAACAGTTAAACAGTGAAAATGTTGTATCTCTATGTAACCCACCCATTTCTAGCCACTTTTAAGATGAAAGAATTTCCCCATGGGGCTGAGAAGGAGGAGTAACCTCCCAGGACGTAAACACTTGAATGTTAGCAAGTTATTACAACAGAAGACAGGAGCCCAAAATATTTCAAACAGAGCTGTTATGTTACCTTAGCAGTGCTGTCATTCTCCAAATAGCTAAAATATTTCAGCCATGGTAACATGTATGCTTTTGCCAAGCCTTCCCATACCATCTTACATCTCTTAATACACCTTTGACTCTTAACATTATTCCTTTTTGTAAATCAATTATCCACGAGGACTTGCTCTTTCTCTTCAAAGCACAATAAACGTGGGATAGTGGGAAATACAAATTTCAGGTCTCAGAGACTCTTTCTAAAGGTGGGTTGTGCAAAAAAAAACCACAAAAAAAAACAACAAAAAAAAATAAACAAACAAAACCAACAAAAACCACCCAGATTCACCTGTCAACATCTTCTTATTTAAAACAAGCCAACTTTAGCTCTGCTGTGTCTAGTAATTGCTTTCTGACTGATAGATGAAGGATTTTATGGGTTGCAATTAAAAAAAAAAAAATCCCATGTGAGGAAGAAAAGAAGCCACTCAGGTCCTGTGCATTCCTCTTAAGGAACCATGATAAGCAAACATAGCTGCCAAGCTAGTATCACTGAAAACAATTTTCACTGGGAATTGTAATGCTCACGGTGAATCCTCCAGCAACAAGAGCATGTGCTGAAGCCAAAGATTTAATCTGCTCAAAGAAAGCAGAAAACTCTCCTGTGAACGGAGTACCAACTTTCAAAATTACACACTCAAGGGATATTTTAGGTCTGAAATTCATTCAGAAGATTTTATCTACACTATATGAAAGATAGACACTTCCAATCAGGATTGTTCATGTGTCATATCTTAGGCTAGCACTAATTTTGGTGGGGGCATTAGTCACTTGGGGAGACAAATACTTTTTTCCATCATAAATTATTCTTACAGACTTCTTAGAAGGCTGGAATGTTAGCACCGTGGGCGAAGGCAACATGTATTACACGTTTTTTGTACAAAAACTCAGACTGATATAAAACTAGACACATATGTACAGATTGTCAATAAGAAAGTAAATTGGTCAGTTAAGTGGGTCAACTCATACGAAAATGCTGCCTACTGATTTTATCTATTTTTTACTTATCTATTTTACTTCATTGCACATAGCTCATAACCTCAACTCAGATTAAGAAGAGAGCATTAATCCAGCAGAATACACTGGCTATCTTATAGCTCATCTTCCAGCCTCAACCTGGGGGCACAAAAATTTCAGTTCTATAAACATACATTATCTACAAACCCCCTATTTCTTAACTTAGTCAAAGAAGTACTGGCATTGGAAAAATCTGCACTTTACCAACTACCAAAACAACAACAACAACACAACGCACAATCCTCCATCTTTTGCTTTGACAGGCTGTTGTGAGTTTAGACAGGCAGACCTTTTAACATCAGAGGCAGTATACAAACACTAGGAGATGTTCACCTTGGACTGAAATCCTAAGAATGTATCTTTCCATTGTTCTAATTGTCCTAGCAATAGAAGATTAAATATGCGTGGTATATTCTGGAAGATAAGTATTTTATTTTCACAATGTATACTATTATTTGCTACTGGTATTCTTCCCCTGAAGAAAATCTGCCATTTGCAGTGCAAGAGAACACAGACATAGATAGTACAATGAAAGGAGAAAACATGATGGTATAACGCATCATCCTCCTATTTGGAAAAAATCCAAATGGAAAACTTTCTGACTGGCAAAGATGGCACAAGTTATATTAGACATCTCTGCCTCATATACTGGATTCGTGGTCTTAGGAAACTAAAAAGTACCTGGTTTCAACTACAGAGAATAAAATGAGTAAATTAATTTACTGGAATACTAACAAAATCCAGCACTAACTATGGAAGCATAAGTAGTGATAAATAACATAAATTTGTGCCTGCATATGCTTAACAACTTAAAAAAGAAAACAAAAAGGAGAAAAATACATGTGATCAGTCATATTTTTAAAGATAACATGAACATAACACACCTTCAACAGTATTGTTTAACTACAATCAGAACAGAAAACTATAGGTTTTGTGCTGTGCAACAACAAAATACTCCGGGCATGTCCGTGCCAAAACACAGTGTATCATCTCAGTTCCAAGCACTCCTTCTAAATAATGAGAAATGTAATGATGATTTCTAATAAAACAACAACATTTTTTCCACTAATATAGTGGAATATTGTCTGTATTGGGTAAGTGATGATACATTCATTTGGTAAATTCATTCTGTCATTTTCAAGCTAATTGTTTTCTTCAACATCAGCACTGGACTGTTATTCTGCCTCTAGACTTGAATTCTATCCTGCTGAACTAAGGTCAGAATCAGTATTCCTATTGCACAAAGTAAGTTTAGATCCTGCTGGATGTAAAAAGAAAGCAAAAAGTTTACTGTTAACTTCTTGCAGTAAAGAATTTTTTTTAAAAAAGAATTTTAAACAAAAGGCTATTTACAAGATACAACAATAATACTATTGCAATTAGTAATTAAATGTTAAAGTTCCTAAGACAGTTAAAATTTACAAGTTAAAACTATGGCAATGTGGCACATTTGGTTTTGGATTCTACACATTCTTTGCATGAACTACTCAAGTGTCAGTTATATGTAAATAGCTATTACCCATATATAGCAGTAACATTCAGCTGTGTTCATATCAGAGGAAACTTCCAAATAAATATATGAATGTCTCAAAGGTTATTCCTTCTTCCAGTATGAAATCAATCACATGTCTGCCTTTGTACTAACATTGCATATTTCTGCACTCTATGTTGAATATAATAATAATTAAAAAAATCTGCTGGTAGAATATAATATTTAAACTCCACTGGGATCTGTATGCCAGGCTCCCTAACTGAGAAATCTATATGAAACAAATCACCTCCATCCTCATAAGGCTCTATATGTGAAAGCTGGCATTTTACAAGTCAGTTAGGCAGATAGGTGAGGTTTGTGTCAATTGACAGTAAGAGAAGGGCAAATTTCAAAGTTCTTAACACTGTGCCACACAATTCACAGAGGTTTTGCTGCTAATGACCCCTTGCCAATGCAAGGGGTCAATCTCTGCACTTAGAGACTGAAGAACCAGCCCACTGCTTAATGCTGTATAGGATTAACTGACCCACAGTAGTTTGTCACTTGGTTGACTTATTTTTAATTTATAAAATGTGAAAAGTTATGCTATTTGTGACAGATCTGAAAAACATTCACTGTGGAAAAACTGTCCTATATTTTATGAAGCAACTATGAGAAAGTAGCTGAGAAATCTTGGTGAGATAGATGCACTAATAAGGAATTAATGAGGCCTCAGCTGAGGAAGTCAGTTAGACACGATACGTATCAGAATCAATTTCTTGCTTTTGGAAATGAGTAAGTTCGATCACGATCTCCTCAAAACCAAGTCTATCCAAATACATTTAACCTGTAAAAGCCCACTAAATCACAACAGATTCACTTCTCACCCTAGCCAATTTTCTGCAAGAACATTCAGCAGCCTATGTGTTAGTGAAAAGTTACTAACTGCAAAAGCTTTTACAGCTCCAACATAATTTGACACAATTGTTACAGATGCAGGATCCTATGCCTTGGAGGGACACAATTTTATAAAGGATATATATATTCAACCTCTATTGAAAACCAGTGCAGCAAGTAAAATACTAGACACAGCTTGCGTAAACCTTAAGAAGCAGAGACACATGATTTCACAAGGGCACACCTACGATCAAATGGAACTATAGGAAACACATTCTATCAAATAGGTGCCACAATTACATTGTTTAAAAAGCTATTTTTGGTGTTACAAAAATTGCTATTACAAGAGCAGCTGGTACACAAAACTTGCCAGAAGTGCACATTTCTCCTAAGGAGCTTAAGAGACATGACAGCTTCAGCATCTCGGAAACCTCATTCCCGTTAAGACATCTCAGAGGGGATGGGATCCCAGTAAAGAGGTCTTGCAAAATGAGATGCTCCCACAAACTGGGGAGCATCTCTGCTTCTGACATGTATTTTGCATTAGTCTATGGTTATAGTTAATAGCTTATAAAAAAATTCAGATAATTTTTTTTTTTTTCTCAGGAAAGAGAGTTCGGAGAGCACCATGACCTGCCATTCCTCGTCTTACTCAAATTAGTGTCAAAATGGAATATTTTTTGATGGCGACAAGAAATGAAGTCGCACAGTGGTGCTGTCTGTCCACCCAGGCGACAGCCCTGCATCCCTCCCCGGCTGCCCCCAAACGCCGACCCGGCCTTGCGACCCAAGTGTAGGGCGAAACAGGCAATACGTGGCATTTTGGTGGTACGTGAGGTCCAGCAGTGGGTTGTCACGCCTTTAAAGCGGTACTGGAACGCGCTACTTGTCCACAAGAACAGATGCAGCCTGCGCACTCTGCCAACCACCGCCTCCAAGTTGGTTACAGTTTGGGGCCGCAAGAGCCACGTCCTGCGGGCACCTCTCCCCGCTTCTCCACCTCGAGGAGCCGCACGGCAGTACGGTACGGTATCAGGAGAGGAGAGCCACGGCAGCACAGCCCGGGGCGCGCCGCCTCCTCGGAGGCAGGGAGCAGCAAGACACGCGAAGCGCGTCCCAGCCCGCGGGGAGGGCGGCCGGCAGCACCTACCTGGGATGGCCAGGTTGGTGAGCGGGGTGCGGTGGATGCTGGCGGGCAGAGCTGCCATCCAGTCGGCGAACCGCAGCTCGTTCTTCCCTTGCGACGAAGCCATGCTGCCGCCGTGCCCAGCCGCTCTCCTGCCGCCGTGCCCAGCCGCTC